>JANBXA010000395.1:6405000-6675000 GCA_030556225.1 Cricetiscus sungorus | reverse complement strand
CCTAGCCTTTAACAGCGGAGTTATCCCTTCAGCCTGACATCAACGTTCTTTTAAAAACTCTCTGGCCGGGTGGTGGCGCATGCCTTTAACCCCAGCACTCAGGAGGCAAAGGCAGGTTGATAGTTGTGTGTTCAAGGCCAGCCTGGGCTACAGAGTGAGTGTCAGGATAGGCTCCAAAGATACGCAGAGAAACCCTGTCTCAAAAAATAATGTCTCTGAGTAATAGAAGGGCTAGCCTTCATCTCTGCTTCCTCACTGTGGGTATGACATCACCAGCTGCCTCACACTCCTGTCACCATACCTAGAGCTGCCTGGGCACCTCTTCCACCAAACTGCCAATCAAAACTAACCCCTCCAGGCTGGAGACAGAAGTCAGTGGTTTAAAAAAAAGAATTAACTGCTCCTAGGGCCTGGTGTGGTGGCTCAAGATTTTAATCCCAGCATTTAAGAGGAAAAGGCAGATAGATCTCTATGACTTCAAGAACTTACTTGGTCTATATAGCAAGTTCCCAGTCAGGGATACATAGTGAACCCCTCTCCAAAATATATATAAGACAAAAAAAGGCCATATAGTGGATTCAGGATTAGGTGCCCTTTGCTTGGCTCCATGGCCCTAGGAATGTATGTGATATGCACATGCACATGCAGGCAAACACTCATGTACATGAAATAAAAGTAAACTTAAAAATTAAACAATCCCTTTAAGTTGCTTTGTAGGTATTTTGTCAGAACAATGAGAAAAACAAAGGATACACACTCATAACCAACCAATAATTAAGTCTCCAACCACAGTATTTCATTTGAGGTTGCTAAAATAGAATAGCAGTTTTATTTAAAAATAGAGATCCAATTTATGTAAATATATTAAAAATTAATTTTAAAGTTTACAAAATAATTGTTGCTGCAAAGGATAATAGATCAAATATGAGGGATAAGACATAATTCAGGTTTCCCTTGTATTTGATTTATACTAGTTAGAAAACTAGTATTGGTTTTCTGCATTGACAATTTCCGGGAGGAAATGTATCATTAGTAAATAGCAAATTACTTGGAGTAGTTGACACATTTATTATAATGTTGCCCTTCCTGGAAAAGTATAACTAATAGCAAAAATAAAACACAGCTGCAAATTGATGGTCTACAATACATAGAGCAGTGATTCCCTTCAAATTTAGACACGTACTGTTTACTCAGTACTCAGATTAGAAGAAATGCAAAGCTACTGTGAAGTTATGTGATATATAATCTAAATCCTTCCTTTAAGACAACAGCTTGTCAAAATGATAATCACAAGGAATAGAGAGATTTGTTTGGTGAATAAAACTCCATTTTGTGTCTGCCTGTGGGCTTTCCAGAAAAGAATCTGAAATCTATTATTATTAGCTTTACATAGTCAGCTTCTGATTATGTGAGTTTATAAAAGGGACCACAGATATCTGTGCTAATAGAGGGAAAGAAGATAATCACAAGGAATAGAGAGATTTGTTTGGTGAATAAAACTCCATTTTGTGTCTGCCTGTGGGCTTTCCAGAAAAGAATCTGAAATCTATTATTATTAGCTTTACATAGTCAGCTTCTGATTATGTGAGTTTATAAAAGGGACCACAGATATCTGTGCTAATAGAGGGAAAGAAGACAAACAATAGACCTGACTGATATTCAGAAGAATAATACAAAAATTACATCCTTAGCTCTGAAATAAGTGTGATTCTTTGTAGCCTATGTGACTTCCTCATGTTCCACTAGCCTATCTAAGTCAGTACCATGGAAAACTCAACTATATGCCTGAGTGAGCGTTCACTCAAACAGCTGAAAGATGCTGGTCAGCAGATGGAACTCTTCTCAATATATTCTCAACCTTATACATCAGTGCAAAGGACACAAAGGCAATGAGAAGTCAACTCAAGGAAAGAAAATAAATTATAGTCGTCCTACCCTGTGCTTTGATCTTGTGAAAAAACAGGGTTGGCTAAAGTCTGTAAAATTATTTATAATATTAATCCTTAATTTTATAAAATTAAGTTCACCAAACAAACAGAAAGAAAAAAATTAGAAATCAGCACAAACTATCTTATATACTACTTTCTAGAAAGGATCAACTACTTTATAATTGCTTATGAGAACAGAATATCTTCCCATTGTCAAGGGAAACTCATCTGTAAAATCAGATGTAATGAGGATTTCCATTACAGCGGCGCCACTCGGGCATTTTATGAAGTGATGAATGACAGCAAGAGGGCTGAGGAGGATCACTGTGGCTAAGAAGAAAGCTGACCCTCCCGTGCTGCAAAGACGAGAGGCATGAGCCTTCCACCTTCACGAACTAAGCGAGCATTAAGTCCATACACACTTGTGCAGCCTCCCCAGTGTCGCTGATTGTTTACAGCCAAGATAGGCTCCTAACAGGTGGTGTAATTCCAAGAAAGCAAATATCTATTCACACATGCAGCATGCCTAGGGATACACTGCATTTGAGACACACTCCCTCTACGTAAGGGGCTCACAAACACAAGAACATGCATTTATAGAGGACTTCCCAGAAGTGCATGAAATGAAAATTGGGGGAACTAGGAAAGGCTCCCCAAAGGAGATGGGAGCCGTAGGACCCGGTTAAGTCATGGAGGTAGAAGGCTCATGAATGGCGTCTACACCCTTAAAGGAGAGGCTGTAGAGAGTTCATTTGTCTCTTTTGTCCCATAAGAGCAAAGACTGATCTGCCTGAGTACCCAATAGCCACCACCAAGTCTGATGACACCTCGATATGCATTTCCCAGCATCCAGAAGAGAAATACTCAGTTGTTTAAATTATCCAGTTTACAGCTGGGTGTAGTTGCACTTGCATTTAATCCCAGCCCTTGAGAAGCAGAGGCAGGTGGATATCTGTGAGTTCAAGGCCAACCTGGTCTACAGAGTGAGTTCCAGGACAGCCAGAGCTATGTAAAGACTCTGTCTCAAAAATAAAAATAACAATAAATAATAGTAACAATAATAAATTATCCAGTTTACAATGTTTCAATATAGCAGCTTTAATAGAATAAAATAGCTACCATCAGTCAAATTATCTGACAGAATTGCAGCCTGTCGGGTAGATTGGATAAGAAAGTCTTCCAAGATGACAGAACTAAGGCACCATGAGCACTAAGAAAAATATGCTTATAAGTTCAAGGTATATTTGGATAGGAACAAGAAACAGGATACGTGTAAACAGAAGTTAGACTTAAATTTTTAAAAGCTGAGTTGGATACAATGAGACATTTTTGGTCATGCTCAGGTGAAGATTCATTTCTTCTGAAATGGACAGATACAGTTTTATTAATTGTAATGGACATAATATCTAATCAACTCATAGCATATTGTATTAAAAGTTATTCTGTAATGATCTTATGTTATTAAAATAAGTAGTTGAAATCCATATCAGATGAATAATGAACCACTTACAAAGAGCATTGGCTTACACATTTTATAAAATTTCTCCAGAGATACATATTTCCTGGAGTATCATGTGGATATTCATGTACATCAACTTTTCATATTGCTTCGTTTGTTAGCCTCCGCTAAGTCAACAGTTTGCAGAAATACTTTCTAAGTGATTTATTTTAAATTTTGATTTCTTTTGTTTGAGACAGGGTCTAACACAGGCTAGTCTGCAAGTCATGATATCATCAAGGTTGGCCTGAGACTCAAAGCAATTCTACTGCCTCAGCCTCCTGAGGACAGGGGTTGGAAGCAGGAGCTACTCAGGTTCTAAGTGACTGTTAAAACTGGAAAGCTGCTTCTGTTATGCACATTTTTGTCTTCGCATGCATTATGCATGCTTATATGTTTTAAAATATTTTTAGGCAGTGCTAAGGATCAAACTCAGGGCTTCTTACACAGCGATGAGTCATAAAAAGTTCTTAAGCTGTAGAATATTATGATCTGATATGTACTCAAGAAAACAGAAGCTCTGCTGACGTTGATGAATAACTAAGTCTTCCAGAGAAGAAGCTAGAGCAGAGGCATCAATAATGCTGGGATTTCAGCCTGGATGGTTCCTAACAAATCTCCCATTCTTTGTCTTACATCTGAATGTTTCATTATTAAAGCATTAGCCCCACAATTTATTTCCAATTAATATAGAAACTTCTTAGGGGAAAGTAGGATGGCAGAAGATGTATAAGTGATACTGAGGTGGGCTTGAGGATGCCAGGTAGGAAATCCTTCCCTCTCAACCATGTAAACTCATGGGGACCAAAAGACTGGTATTGATCAGAATTGTGCCTCTGGACCAGGGCAGATAGAGAGCTTCCTTGCCCAAATGAATAGAAAATGGGACATTGTTTTAATTTGCTACTTCTGCACATGTGGCAATGAGCTCAGTGGCAAAAAACAACAGACATTTATCCTTACAGTTTACATGAGAACAGAATATCTTCCCATTGTCAAGGGAAACTCATCTGTAAAATCAGATGTAATGAGGATTTCCATTACAGTGGCACCACTCGGGCATTTTATGAAGTGATGAATGACAGCAAGAGGGCTGAGGAGGATCACTGTGGCTAAGAAGAAAGCTGACCCTCCCGTGCTAACTAGGCTGTAATCCAGCACTGATCAAACCTACAGTCTCATCTGAGGTTCACATTCCCTCTCCAGAGCTGTTGCTGTTGGAAGAATTCATTTCCTTACAATTATAGAATTGTGTGAATTGCTTCTCCAGACCCCGAAGCATGGAAAGACTGTCATTTATAGTCACTGGCCTCCAGGTCACATGATTAAGAGATCACATGATAGGTACTGGCTTTCCAAGGAGACCCTGTTAAATTGAGTCTAAACTCTCTGTCCCCTAAATGCTCACCTCCTGTTTTGTTTTAACCCATGGCTTTCAGCAGGTGGTGCTGCTTTAGAAGTCTGCACAGCCTTAGGAGGTAGGGTTGGCAGGGCAAAGTGGGTCACTTGGAGGCAATCCTCACTTTTGGTTCAAACTCACTCTCTCCCTTAAGTTATTTCTATCAGGTATTGGTCACAGGAATGAGAAAACTAACATAAGCCTTGCTTTGACTGACATATCTGCATCCCCCCCTCCAGCTTTGTCATTGAACACACAGTGGAGTTAGGGCATCCCATCACCTTTGTCATTAGCTAGCAGTACATGACAACTTGCATGTACTTCAGAGGAGGCTAAGGCTCAGAGAACAGGAGCCAGCTGCTCTTTTAGAATGTTGCCTGCCACAGATGTCAAGAGGCAAGCAGAAGAGCGAACACTTTCAAAGGCAAGCTGGGGAAGCAGTGAGGAGCTGTTCTGTCTGGAACGTAGGAAGCCACTTGGAGAGTGTCAGGAACAAGCTCTGCCCTTGGTTCTCCAGGACATGCCACTCAAAAGCAAAGCCTGTGAAAATCAAGTGTCAGGAAAACACAGAGACCACATTCCCATCCCAGCCAGGGACACAGAACAGAGGGGCAGTCATTCTGCACGAGGGAGATGTAGCGACAGATATGAAGAGAGAAAACAACCTAGCAGCATGTAAGTTCTTTTCAACCAGGGATGGGGAGAGGATTTCTCCCCAGCCAGCAGCATGCACGCAGACCCAAGGAGACACCCCCAGCTCCCCCTTTTCTTAAACATTACCATCACATTTCCTCCCTCCACTTCACATTTAGCTACAATAATCACATATCCCACAAATATAACTGATAATGGGGTAGGGGGAGGCAGTTCAAGTGAGAATAAACAATCTCAGTAGAGAAAATCAAATCAGAGAGAAAAACTATTCATCAAACCAAAGAAGACAGGGCAATTAAAGAGAAGACACATGCCATGGTGAATTGGATTCTCAAAGAAAATTCCAGCTAATGCAACTGTTTTATTTTCACCTGTATTAATTCGGATAAAAGCAAGAGAAAATCGAGTCGTTTAAAAAATCAGTTTGAAAAACAGAAAGACTTTTCACAATGTAACATCCCTGGAACTGCGTCCCTCGACCCCTCAACCATCGCCTCTGCTGGACTTTTCAACAATGCAGGTTCCCCAGTGTGACATACATCCAGCTGTGCTCTCCTCCTATCCTAGCATGCCAAACTGGGGTAGGGAGCACAAGCAAAGGGAAGTCCAATCCTGCAAGCCAGTCAATCTTCTCGCTCTGAGTCATATTAGAGAGTTCAGATTCTGGTATCCAGCTAGACTCACTTAGTCTGGATGCTCTGTATTTGTCCTGAAGGCTTAAGTCCTGGTTGTGCTAGCCACTTGAACTTACACTAATATGGTAATATTAAAAAGAGGATATAAATCCGGGCAGTGGTGGTGCACGCCTTTAATCCCAGAACTTGGGAGGCAGAGGCAGGCGAATATCTGAATTTTGAGGCCAGCCTGGTCTACAAAGAAACTCTGTATTGGAAAAAAAAAAAAGTGGATATATTTATTTAGCATTTGTGACACTGAATCAATTAAACATGTATACTGTCCTTGTGTATTTTTTTTTCTTTTTTAACTTAGTGCTATTTCAATGTAAAAGGAATTTTAAAGAGGAAAGCTATAAATACACATCAGCAAATTCTGTTACTCTAAATCCTTTCCCCTCCCGGTCTGCAGACTAGTCCTCAGGTCAGACAAGGTAGCTTACCATGTCAACCGACTTGAAAGGCAGACTGCTACCTTACCGCAAGCAATTGGGGTCTAAAGATTATTGTACAGACACTTAAGCTGGTACCTGGTGAGAAAGTGACTAACCAAGTTTCTAGTGAATTTTCAAAAGGAAACGTGTATGTGAGGTAGAGAAGGCAGGGAAATGGTCCTACATTGGTTTCCTGGGCTTTTCCTGCTGGGCTCTGGCTTTGCAAGGATAACAAGCAAATACCTGGGAGGCCACAGCGAAAGAGAGGCCTGGCATCCTGTCTCTCAAAGATAACTGGCATGGTCATATCCTCTTAAACTTGATAGCTCTACATGATAAGGAATAGTATAACCGTGGGGATATATTTTCTGAACCCTTTTTATTTTCCTTAGGTATTCAGGAAAACCAGTAGTTCCTATGGCTTCCTGAAGGGGGCCCCAGAAGGTCACTGGGCTAAAAGTCAGGTCAGGTGGCCTACAGCCAGCTTGGCAAAAGGAAGGTGACTGTAGCAAAGGACAGACTAGGTATGGCAGAGACTCAGAGAGATCCCTTGACCACCAAAAGCTGAATCGGGTAATGATGGGTACAAGACACAGCCAGAAGGGTCTTGACATAAATACTGGCATGCATTTGTTGCCGTAGGCCACAGGTATAGTCAGTGAGTCAGTCATAGATGTTGTTCGAGGCTGTCCTCAGGTCCCCCACACTGGCCATTCATTAAAAGTTTAAACAATAATCATATTCAGTCTCCACTCTCCACAGGTATGCCTTTGCTCTCTTGGGTTAGTCTGCAAGGAGAATCTTGCATCTACTCTGTCAGTGGCCTTGACTCCTGCATTGTCTCTCTTCTCTCTCCAACCTATTTTGTCAATGCAACTTCAACTCCAGTGACTTTTTAAATTGCTCTGTTCCTTCTAGAAGAAACCATGCTGAGTGAGGTAGCTTGCTCAGTCATAAAAAGACAAACATGGTATGTGCTCCCTCATATGTGGCTTTTTGACATAGAGCAAAGGATTACCAGCCTACAATCCATACCTCCATAAAAGCTAGGAAACAAGGAGGACCCTCAGAGAGACATGCATGGTTCCCCAGAGAAGGGGAGGGGGACATGATCTCATGAGCAAAGTGGGAGTATGGAGGGAGGGGAGAGGGAGTTAGGGAGAAAGAGAAGAGGAGGACAGGCG
Organism: Cricetiscus sungorus; assembly: GCA_030556225.1. NCBI lineage: Eukaryota > Metazoa > Chordata > Mammalia > Rodentia > Cricetidae > Cricetiscus > Cricetiscus sungorus. Next base: position 6,667,229 of record JANBXA010000395.1, on the reverse strand, counting down.
TGGCAATGTGGCATGAGGGAACAGGAAGATTGAGACAGAGAAAGAGTAAAGGAGAGCAAGAAAAGAGATACCATAATAGAGGGAGCCGTTATGAATTTAAAGAGAAATGTGGCACTAGGGAAATGCCCAGAGATCTGCAAGGACGAACCCAACTGACAATACAACCAATAGTGGAGAGGCTACCTTAAATGTGCTTCCCCAATAATGAGATTGATGACTACGTTATATGCCATCCTAGAGCCTTCATCTAGCAGCGAATTGAAGCACCCACAGCTAAATGCTGAGCCAAACTCCTGGAATTCAGTTGCAGAGAAGGAGGAGTGATGAGCAAAGGGGTCAAGACCAGGCTGGAGAAACCCACAGAAAATGCTGACCTGAACAAGGGGGAGCTCATGGACTCCAGTCTGATAACTGGGAAACCAGCACAGGACTGACCCAGACCCCCTGAATGTGGGTGTTGGTTGGGAGGATTGGGAAGTCTATGGGGTCTCTAGTAATGGATGAGTATTTATCCCTAGTATGCAAATGGACTTTGGGAACCCATCCCACATAGAGGGATACTCTCTCAGCCTAGACATATGGGGGAGGGCCTGGGACCTGCTCCAAATGATATGGCAGTCTTTGAAGATTCCCATGGAAGGCCTCACCCTTCCTGGTGAGCAGAAAGGGGATGGGATGGGGGTTGGTGGGGGGAACAGGGGAGGACCGGTGGATATGGGAATTGGGATTGATATGTAAAACAAGCTTGTTTCTAATTTAAATTTAAAAAAAGAAAAAAAATTGCTCTATTCTGTTATTAAAAAATCATCTTCCTCTTCACCTTAACCTAGTCATTTTCCTGTTGCCTGTTTCCTGGGTCCCTTACTCTTCTCTGGAATGAATTAATCACCTTCCTAGAAACTCTCACCACACCAAGCCTTTCACATGACAGGACACAATAGTAAGTTTACTCCTATTGCTCACCTCAGCCATCAGTCCTTACATTTTTATTTTATTTTATTTTAAATTATATGTATATATGTGTCTTTGTGTATGTGTTCAATTAAGTGCAGTTTGCCAAGAAGCAAGAGGAGGACATCAGATCCTCTGGAGGCAGAGATAGAGATGTTGTGAGTCACCTGACATTGGTGCTGGGAATGGAACTTGACTCAGCTCCAAAAGTAGTGTTCTGTCTTAACTGCTGAGCCATCTTTCCAGCCACTGAACCACTACTCCGGTGTCAATAGATTCCACTTGAAATTACAAGTCCCACATCATGGATGGAACACCCATCACATATGTGTTCCAGTATGTCTTCATAACTTTTCCTTTCTTTGTCAAGCATCATGTAGCAACTATCCTGCCTTTCTGTGCGATTTGTAATTTGTCACAAAGGCACTGGGGGAAAAAAGTTGTGTGATACCAGAGGGAAAACAAAACAAAAGAAAAACAACAAAACAACAAAGAGGTAAGTGTGCCACTTTATGCTTCGTTAGGAACAGGTGCAAGTCTATTTTACTAGTGACATTTGACAATACAGTACATTTCCTCTGAGTACCTAAAATCCTGATCTTAAACAAGTGGGGTTTAACCTCTTGTTTGCTAAATGGGCATGCTGTCAAATCACCTTAGAAACATTTGTGTTTGTACCCTTAGGTCAGTGACGTTCTCAGCCTTAACCAGAGAAGCTTTTTCTGGCGGTGGGCTGTAGTAAACTCAGACTCTTGGAGGTGGGGGAGGGGGTCAGAGTGATGAGAATAAATGATTACTGAGGACTCAGCTCTAGGTAGAATGTCTATCTATATCACCCCACCCCCCTCCAAGGCTTGGAATATCTCAGGAGAAGAGGTAGAAGAATTTAAGAGCCCAAGGATGAGGAGGAGCAAAGTAAAGGGAAGTCCTTTGGATATGACATAGCTGTTGTACCGAACCCACAGTAGTAGTGGTACCCTGCTCAAGCCCCAAAGCAGAATGGACTCATCAGCAGTCCACTGTGGATGGTAGCTTTGAAGATAGTCATGCAGCCCCACCCTCCAAGAGGAGCAGTTAATGGTTGCCATGGGAGGGAAAGTCATATGTCTCAAGGAGATCCACACTACTCTTGTCCTTCCTCAAGCAAATACTACCATCCATGCTCATGATTAAACATGGTCGGTTATGGAGAGGGAGAGAGACTAGAAGAGGAAGAAGGGGTTTGGCAAGAGTGATAGAGAATAATGGGGTAATTATAAACAAAGTACTTTACATATGTGTGTAATTGTTAAAGAATAAAAAATAAAATACTGCACAGTTTTTGGATGTCCATGTATGCATCATCCTCACAAACTCTTAACTTCCTTTCTCTCCATGCACATTAAATCCTAGTTTGGAACTTAAAGATCTTCTCTGTTGTTTTTGTTTTTTTTGGTTTTTTTTTTTTTTTTCTTTTGTGGCCAAAGTCTCCCTCAGCAAGCTGTAATAACAAGGTCCTGGCTTCAGGGGGTCTATTTCACATCCCTGTGAACTAATTAGAAGGAAGGGCTTTGCCTGCCTCCCTGGCAATCTCTAACCTGTGGGAGAGCGCATGCCACCCTCTCCATTCTGATTTTGCTTCTCTGGTGTTTCCTCTCTGCAGAGATCCATCCTACGCTACTGAGTACCTAATGGCTTTTGGTTTTTGTTTTTCCTTCCATTTGGAAGAAAGCACTTTTCTACCTTACATTAAAAAAATATCTCCCCTCTCTCCCATCAGTTTTCTCCAGCAGGAGGTAGATGGTTTGAAACTACAACAGAACTGGAAGTAATTAGCTACCCAGGACAGCTGACTTGCCTGGCAGGTGCTCTTGAGAAGGCGTTAATTCATGAAATGCTTTGTAAAGAAAGACTTTTCTGGATTAGCTATCTAGAGGAAAGGAGAATCTGTCGTGACTTGTTCTTCTCTTTTTCCCCCACCCCAAAATCCACAACACACCTACCAGCCTTCTTCCTGAGAAACTCTACTGTCTCTTGAGCTTTTTAATATTTTTACCCTTTGCTTTTAATGAACATACAATTATTATATTGCTTCTCCCACTCTGCCTCAGCCCACTGACAAACCACTGTCTCAACTATCTACTTAATATGACTCTTTTGATACTCATGTTTAGATGAAAATGTCCAAACCGAACTTTCCCCATCTTAGCTACAATCAACTCCATCCTTTCAGTGGTTTTAAAAGTCCAATGTTCTCGAATCATTGTCTTATTTTATCATATCCTGCATCCAACCACCAAAAACCTATTATCTCCACCTTCAAAATCAATCTGAAATTCCACCTTTTAAATCCCACCACTACTTCTTACTAAAAAAAGGGGAAAAAATAGCCCTAATATTGTGGATGTGTTGTGGGGACATACAAGCCATAGCCACTAAAGACTGAAATATCTAAGGAGAAGGGTTCTTAGGTCAGAAAAGTACTCCATGTGAGAACGAGATACATGAGTCACATGAGGTCAGGAGCAGAGAGCCCCTTGGGGGAGCAAAGTTGGAAGAAATCCCTATCTCAGGAGGACTCTAGAAATCAATGAACAGAATTATTGACCCTCAAGGAAAAGTGGGGCAAAGTATAGGAGAAGTAGACCCAGGTAAAGTTGACTTATATATTGACTTAATGAACAAATAAAGATTATGTCAAGTATTTTGAACAGAGACTAACATATATGTCACACCAAGTGTCTCCTCCAGGATATCATACCAACATAACTACAGACACTGTTTTGAGGGGTTCAGGCTAACTCCATGCTCACTCCAGTGGTCTCAAGATGGAATCATTCCTAGTTTCATGTCCATTCCCGCTGAAGGATCCCCTTTCATTTCTGCTCTCTTCATTAGGCTTGACTATAAAAATTTCTGCCCCCTGGAAGCTTCAGCCCTGATGGCCTTATTGAGTTGTTATTGTTATTCATCTCTTGGTTCTTTCTCTTCCTCCTCTATGGAAATTCTTATCAAATTTACACTCTCTCTTTCGTTCTTATTTTCTTGTTCTTTGATCACTTCAGTATATCCATGTAGAAAATCCACACCCTCTTTAAAATTCAGCTCTTTAACTTTTCTGCACTTGTGTCTTCCAGCTGACTCTGGCTGGAGAAAGACACTGACCTGCATTGGCCAATCTTGTTTGTGGTTTGTGAGCGCAACATCACCTGGATCCTCACTTCGGTCAGGGAAGTCACTCCATGGCTGTTTTCTCCTAAGTACCTATTTCAGCTATTCTCAAATGCTGTCCTTTAACTGTCTCTCTTTCCAACGGGAGCTCCTGCTTTCTGCTTGAGGGAGAAAATACAAACTATCTGATTTTCTGTAGATTGTTGCATGGATGCTCTTACCGGCATTTTTACCCACACCCAAAATATCTTTCCTGTTGGCAACACACTCCTGTCTGAAATTAGCCTTTCTACTTACTTCACAACCCCACTCCCTGTTTCTCCTCCTTGAGCAGCACTTAAAAATTCCTTTGGGAAAAAATTCCCTGTAAAGACCACTAGCAATGGTCTACACTTGCTCTCTTAAGTCCTCACCTCTTGCTTGTTGTTTCTTCTTCCTCTTCTCCTCCTTCTCTTCTTTGTGGTTCACCACTACCTCCTCCTTCTGTTCTCTCTCTGTCTCTCTCTGTCTCTCTCTCTGTCTCTGTCTCTCTGTCTCTCTCTCTCTGTCTCTCTCTCTCTCTGTCTCTCTCTCTGTCTCTCTGTCTCTCTCTCTGTCTCTCTGTCTCTCTCTCTGTCTCTCTCTCTGTCTCTGTCTCTCTCTCTGTCTCTCTCTCTCTGTCTCTCTGTCTCTCTCTGTCTCTCTCTCTCTCTCTCTCTCTCTGTCTCTCTCTCTGTCTCTGTCTCTCTGTCTCTCTCTCTGTCTCTCTCTCTCTGTCTCTCTCTCTGTCTCTCTGTCTCTCTCTCTGTCTCTCTGTCTCTCTCTCTGTCTCTCTCTCTGTCTCTGTCTCTCTCTCTGTCTCTCTCTCTCTGTCTCTCTGTCTCTCTCTGTCTCTCTCTCTCTCTCTCTCTCTCTCTCTCTCTCTCTCTCTCTCTGTCTCTCTCTCTCTGTCTCTCTCTCTGTCTCTCTCTCTCTCTCTCTCTCTCTCTCTCTCTCTGTGTGCGCGCGCGATATACACAGTATACATACATGTAGAGAAGAGTCGATGCCACTGTCTTCCACTACCACTTTTCTATCTTATTTTTTTGAGTCTTTCACTGAGGCCATTGTTCTCCAATTGACAGGAAGGTGGTCAGGCTCCGGGGATCTGCCTGTCTCTGCTTCCAGCCACAGCACTGGGATTACAGATGTTCATGCCCATGCCCAGGTTTCAAGTGTATGCTGGGGAGCCACACTTGCATCCTCACACTCATGAAGCAGGAATTTTACTGACTGGGTCATCTCCACAGCCCCTCATTCTTTTCTCTTTAATATCTTATATTACTTGACTCCACAATACAATGCCTGCCAGATTGTCCCCTGGCCAAGGATGGTGGCTCCTTCTCTGTCCCCTTGTTGTCTCACCCTCCACGTTGCTCAGTTTTGGTCCTACTTACCTACACTCACTCAACATCATCTCTATCCGTTGTTCTCAACCTGTGTGTCTTGACCCCGTTGGAGGTAGAACAACCCTTTCACAGGGTTGTAGGTCAGGTATCAAGCATGTCAGATATTTACATTATGATTCATAACAGATTTGAAGTAGCAATGGAAATAATGTTATGGTGGGGCCACCACAACACGGGGAACTGTGTTGAAGGGTTTCCGGGTTAGGAAGGATGAGAATCACAGGTCTACATGATGAGAGTCACATTTACATCTTTACCTTGAACCTCATCACATCCTTTCAAATATTTGATAGACAGCTTGTGTTAAAATTAACTCCTGACATTCAAGTTGCTCACCCAGCTTCTCAGATCCCTGAAGAGGGCAAAGCTATTCTTCTACATGTTCCAGATATCTTACCAGCATCCTGATTTCTTCTTTTTCTCACAACACCACATTTACTCCTCCATGACACTCTGTTACATTTACCTTAACAATATGTCCAAAGTGCTTCTGCTTCCCTCTACCTCCCCTACTTTACCTTCGATCTTAGTTTCTGTCAAAAAGCTCCTTATTCAATGTTGCACAGTCTTCCTATTGGATTTCACGGTCCACTCTCAGTACAATAGGCAGAGGAATCATCATGGGACAGAAATTAGGCCAGGTGACTCTTCATCCTCCCTCCCCCCACCACATACATATATAAGAATATATAAGACAGTCTTTTAAAGAAATGGCCAATTGGGCTTTAAATGATCTTAGCTGCAGGCATCCACATTTCAAGAAATGCATTTGCATTTAGCTCATCTGCTTAAGCTAGAAAATGCTGATCCTTCTTTGAACGCATCCTTCACCTTTGTACACCAATTACCCCAGTCTCTTCTTCCTGTTTTTACATACATTGCCAGCATTCATTTCTATCTGTGCTTCACCGATGCCAGCTTCTCTCCACCACCATCCTTACCACCGGCCCACTTTCTGTCCATTAACCCTGACCCTTCTAGTTAAGTGTAATTTTCTCCGTAAGATTCCTACATTCACCACCAAAGCTTTTCTTTTTTCAGCCTTGCTTGATGATTTCTAAACTGAAGCTTTAATCACAGGTCAGGATGCTTCTCAAAATGAATTTGTTGGCTCACTGAGCTTTGCAGTCAGGCTTTAAAGGTGCATTGGCTTGTTGGGGGGAATATCCAATCACACTGTGAACCCCGAATTAGCGTTTGCTTTTATTAAGTAAAATTAACCTTGGGTCTGGAGGCCGACTTAGCAACTCGTTGACAGAGAGTAATCATAGAGCATCAGTGGGCATCTGGGAGAGATAGAGAGACACACAGGAAGTTGTAGGGAGGGGTTTTGAGTGGTGCAGCGTTTTTGTTTTGGTTGAGCTGAAGGACCGCCCCTTTCGGGAAACATCAGCAAGCAGCAAAGGATTAGCTAGTACTACTCAGCCTCTCTGAGATAGCAGGGTTTCACCCCTGCCTTTGAACCTCAAGTCTTATTTATAAATAGAAGGATAGAGATTTAGTTAAAGCTACCTTTAGCGGTAGCTGCAGAGCCAGTGCCTGCAGGAACAGAATTCCCACCAGGTTATGACCTGAGCAGCCAGGTTGCTTCCAGAGAAGCAGGCCAGCAACTGTGGAGTTGCAATTGCTGGCTGAAATAGCAGCAGATTATGGCATTGCCACTATGCTGAAGATAAAACAACATTAGCTCTTGTTCTATTAAATATCATTTTTGCCAAGATTAATGTTTTGTACAATCATTTATAAAATGAACTGTACACATACAGTTAATAAAATTATACTTCAAAGTCAAAAAAAGGCTACAAAGACTCTTCTGCATTTAAAAAATTTGCAGATTTCAAGGAATAATATTAAAAGATAAGATAAAAACTGAAAATATTAAAGAATAATAGTTTCCATAGTTTACAGAATGCATTAACCCACACATTAACACCGATACTCAAGTAAGCAATCCTATTTTCCCTTTTCAAAAGAGCAAATTGAAGGACAGACAAGTGATTTGATAGAAAATACAGGGCAAATCCAGGATAGAACACACAGTATATGCCATTTGGGAGAGTCTGCAGAGGCAGGTTATTTTGAAGGGCCCAGACCCTCACCTTGTCCCCTGCTTTGGCAGCCATAACAGGCTGCAGAATCGACCTAGAAATAGCTAGGCCTCTGACTCAGCAACATGTGCTGAGCGTCTGACCTTGCCCAACCTTCTAGACACTAGGAAGCCAGATACCATTCATATGGCAAGGAACCAATCAGAAGCTAGCTGGCAGGTTCTGGAATGCAGAGCACAGTAACCACCCTTGGTGGGCCTATAGGCTAAAGCAACCTACCTGCTGCTGGCCAATCAAGCAGGACAGGTTGTCCAGGCTTGGAAGTACACCAATCCTGAGACATTGTGGACCCCAGACACTCCTCTTGCTCTACCCCAATAAATTCCCTGCCCCACAGTCCCTCTGGGTCCTTCTTGCTCCTCCCACTATGTTGGATGGACAGAAGACACAAGTTAATAAAGTTAACTTGTTAATTAATCAAAGACTTTTTGCTTTTGCACCAGATCTGGTCTCTTGGTGATTTGGGGGTTCAGAATTTGGGCACAACTCTTCATGAAAAAATGTATATCTTAATTTTTTTTAAGTTTCACCTTTTAATTTAAAGCAAATTGGCATTGTCCTTTCACATTATTTCAAAGTACCAGTTTACTACAAAGGTTGTGTGGAGGTGAGCATTGCATTATCAAGTCACAGCAACACTGCTGGAACCCATTTGAACAGCTAGGTTTGGGCTCAGCTGAAAGTCAGACCAGAAGACATCCGGAGACTAACGATTGATCTGCACATTTTGGATGGTGCAGTAAGTAATAGGAGTTCTCACTCTCTACTCTTGGGCAGTCAGGGCTTTAGACTCTATCTACAACTCAGGCTTTTACTGGAAAAATCCCAAAACCTAAACCAAAATATAAACAAGAAAAATCTCAATCTACCACAAAACGTAATTGAAAAACTCAAATCCTTCAAAACATCTTGTGCTTCAAATAAAACAAAGCTGGGAAAGGTTTTTATTGTGGCAAGTTTAGTAGTACTTGCCACCCCTCCCATTGGGGGCTTTAAAATCTGGATCTGAGCATTCAAATAAGTGCTGGTTGGATAATAATTATATTCGCCCAGCATCATTTCCAGGATCCACGTGCCATTTATCATTAGAAGGCATATCCCACTTCCACATCCTATAAAGTTTTCTGTTGTATAGAAAATGGTATATTCCCAATTGAATGAATGTGAGGTTTGAGTAGACGAAGGAGAAGTATGAGAATATCATAATTCCTGCTACCACTATGAACAGTTACTAAAATTTATTGAGCACTAACTTAGCAGCTGGTAGGATATTATGCTAATCACTGCTTTATACGCACTGTCACACTATAGGCTAAGGAAATTTAATCAGTTCCTTGTTCTTTTTCTTTGCAGAGAAGAAAAGCTATAGCACCATAATTAGTAATTAGTAATCAATTTAGACAACCTGACTTCAGGGCTTACAGTATGCCAGACCCATCTACTGTAGTGTCTAGTCGAGAAAGAAGGAAGAAGATGAAGATAGCAACTAAGCAAATAGGCCATCAGCATCATTTTACATACAGATAGGACCACAGAAGAAAGAAAAGAGAAGATCCAAGTGACTAGAGTGATGGGGGAATGTCCTTCTGTAAATATGTTTCTCTTTTTGGTTAATGAATAAAAACACTGTGTGGCTACTGGCCAGGCAGGAAGAATAGGCAGAGTTACCAGAGGAGAATTCTGGGAAATGTAGGCAGATAGGAGTTGCGATGTGAGCCCGGGAAGAGAGGATTCATGAGACATTCTCTGGCAAACCAAGACCATGTAGAAATATATAGATTATTAGTTATAGGTTAATAATTATGACAGAGCTAGTCAATAAGAAGCCCAAACCACTAGCCAACAATTTCATAATTAATATAAGTCTTTGTGTGTTTATTTGGGGCAGATGCGGTTGTGGGACTAGTCTGGCTAGTGGGAAAGAGTGAGTGCTCATTACAGTACAGCTAGCCAGGTGTGGTACTACACGCCCATAATCCCAGCATATAGTGAGAGAAGGTAAGACCATTAGAGGCTAGCCTAGGCTATATAACAAGGTCTTGGCCGCCTCCAATTATCACCAAAGTGAATGTAGCAATAGAGGAAAGGTGGTTGGGAGCAGGGACATTGGGACCAGGTTTGAATGCCAGCACTGTTTGGATGGGTGGGTGTTATTTGTCTTCTGTGTCTGAATTTCCTTCACTATAGACACTATTACTTGACTCGTAGGCCCAACAAAATGTTATGATGAGTTGATATAAGGAAAATGCCTAAAACACTAAGAGAGCACCACATATTCAATTTTTATTATTATTGGCACTGTTTTATTTATTCTTTGCTTCTTTCCTACCATTATTCTCACCACTATTCAAGCTAGTATAATCTGAAGATTATGTTAAGAAGTGTGTCCAAGTCAAAACCTAAATGATTAGAAGACACAGATTTCAGGTGGAAGGAACCAGAGTGCAAAAGTCCCTGAGCCTGAAGCCCAGCAAAGAACGTCTGGGTGAGTACATTAAAAGTCAAATTCAAGAACAAGTTGGAAACCAGATGACAGTTGGCTTCATTGACCATGGCAAGGATCTGAATCCTCTGGCACACTTTAAACACAGCAATGTTATACTTTAATTTTTGTGTTATAAATATCTCTCTGGCTTCCATTAAATGTTGGATTATGACTTCTACAGAGTATCAGTATTAGCACTTGGCACCTCAGGGCAAATACGTCTTTGGCTGTATATTCTTTAGAATGTTTATGCTGGTGCTTTTAATAGTAGTGTTGGTTAAAAGATTTAAACATGTACATATATATGCCTATATCTCTGTGTAGACAGTTTGAACAGATTCATGATCAAAATAATGGAATACCTATACTGACTTTAGAATTATAAAATTATATCCACCAAGCCTTAACTCTTTGGATAAAAGCAAATAAATAGAGGAAGACACTGTTTGGGTCCTGGTCAGGATGTCCCTCAGACTTACCAGTTGCTATTAGCTCATTCTTCTCCAAAGGACAGAAACACCTTGAATCTGATTGATAGAAACAGAATGCTTTCCCTAGTGGGTGGTAATACTTCCCCCTTCCACCCATCCATTCCAAATTCATTTGGGTTTAAGGAGGTGACATCTATCTTAGCAACAGTGTCCAAGTCAGTCTTCCCATATATACTTGATAAGGGTTCTCCAATCTCAAAGCAGCTATCAACAGGTCCATGAGTTGATTAGCTGATAAAACTGTGGGGAAGCAGTGGATAAAAAAAGCATTTCTAGGCCCTTGGCTGTTCTACAACCATACTAAAATTAAACTGTTATATTGATGTCAACATGAAAAGACCACTATTATAATAAATACAATAATTACACCCATACCATGATAAAAAACATTAATGCCCTATGCCGGTGCTCATATAATATGAACCAGAAATAAAATTTGTATGAAGATTTCTCTTAATCACCAGAGCTCAAAAGTATACCTGCATAAAGTGAACTGTTTTACCTGTGTGTGCAGCTCCCTCGTTCTTGACTTCTGTGGTTTCCACAGAAGATGTAGGTGGGCTAACAGGAGGGCTAGAAGTAAAGCTGGTACACCCTGTGGATGTGCTGATTTCAAAGTACTCTTGGTTATGATTCATTCGTTGGAAATCCAGAGAAGATACAATAGATGTCCGTTGTTTGGGCTAAAACAAACAAGATGACCAGAGTATTAATACAATAATACTTGCCTTTAACCCTACCTCACTGTCTAACTAACTAGAGGAGGAAAACGTTTATGTCATTCATACATCTATACAGTAGTTTACCAACAAAAGCAGTGAAGGCAAGAACACAAACAGGGTGGGATCCTGGAGGCAGGAGCTGATGCAGAGGCCACCGAGTGCTGCTTACTGCTTTGCCCCCATGGCTTGCTTAGCCTGCTTTCTTATAGAATCCAGGTGCTCCAGCCCATGGGTGGCCACGCCCACAATGGGTTGGGCCCTCTCTCATCACTTACTAAGAAAAAGTCCACAGGCTTGCCTACAGCTCAGTCTTATGGAGGCATTTCCCCAATCAAGGCTTCCTCCCCTCTGAGGACTCTAGTTTGTCTCTAGTTGATATAAAACTAGCCAGCACCATACAGTTCAAAGAGACAACAACCACTCAGTTGATGATAGTGAAAAGTGGTATAATTAAAAGTGTTATGGCACAGTTGGTACGCTACTTTAGGCTATTTGATTTCCACAGGAGATTTCCACAGAATTTCTCTCAATAATCAATTTTGGAAGTTACAACTTTAAGTCACCTTTCCTTCAACTAACACTTGTTAAACATCTGTCATTCAGTAGACCCTGAGGAAACAGACTCTACTATCAAAAGGTCCCTTCAACATTGAAGTATAATTAAGGCAGTTCCATTTCTTGTTTCTTTATATAGTCCAAGGAATTGGTGGCATAAGATAGCATCCCCAAGTACCATATGCTGGAATTAACTCATGAGAATTAAGTAAAGTTATATGGAACATTTTCTAGGATCTAAGAATCTACTTGGTATTTGTAGTGAACTTTGATTTTCTTTCTTAAGGATTTTAATTAATCCCCAAATAGCAAGAAAAGTCAATTTAAACATAAAAGTTAAAATCATGGAGCAATTGCAGATATAATCTATGCTCTCTGTCGGTCATGGATTACTCCCTATGGGATCCTTCTGGGGTTTTTCCACAACAGTATTAATCATTTTCCCATTCTTCCTGCCAACTAGAGCTTAGGGCATTGTACTTAAGAAAAAGTACAATCCTTTGGCCCTCAGATCTATGTACTTTTTCCAAAAATCAACCCAAGTTTTACTTTTTACTATTCTTATTTATATAAGTAAAATATTCTTTCTTGAAATAAATAATAGAACAGCAAGTGTGTTTTATGCAACAAAGTTTGTCATCCATTCACATTCTTTATAGTATAATAACCTTCAGTTTACTAATGTTTTCATTGTTCCAAAATGTTTGGATAACTATCTTCAGAGATCATTTTCTTATAGAAACTCAAATATGGTGTCTCTTCTATGTCATTGTGTGTCATTTTTAAATTAGATATCTAAAAATATAGAGAGGGCATGAAATGATCACAATATTCTTTACTCTTTCATAATTTTATTATTTTAAAAAATCTTGAGAGGCACAAAATTGTGGTACAAGAGTATGCAAGTCATTTATTATTATGACACAACTCAGTAACAGAATTCAGATTAGTACCCACACAAGATTCAGTTGCTTTTAAAGTATGAAAGATGAGGATTTAATGTCAGGCTTGGTTTCTCATGAAAAGTTTGCCCTTGGGGCTACTGAATCTCAGTTTCACATTCAATGTCCTTTCCACTGTACTCTGTAGCAGCCATTAAGGAGGCACAAGCTATTACAGGGGCACTAATAGAATCAGATATATCCATCAGTCAAGATTTTGTTTTGCTGTTTTGTTTTCCTTTATATATGGCCAATGGGCTGCTTTCCCACTAATGTTCCTTTCCGTGAACGTTCTAAAGGTCAAGACTACTGATGCATATGATCTCTATCTAAATGTTTCTTAAATATATGTTTCTAAACCTCAGCTGCCCACAATTCTAACTGCATTAAAACACAAGTTGTTATGTAATTATGAAGAAAAATGGGCTAATTTTGCTGCATTAATTCATCCTACAAATATTCCTGCATATACACTAATTGAAGATACTAGGGCAAGTACTACAATAGTAATAAAAAAGTGACATTATAGCTCTTCAGTGGGAGGAGAAATGACACATGGGGGAAGAGATGGCACAGTATATAAAGGAGCTCAGGAAGGGGACACAAAATCAGGGAATCCACTGGCGGGTTTCTACCATAGGGAGGGTATGAAAAAAGCATCGCTGTCAGGTGATTCACAGTTGAATGGAATCTTGAAAAAGCAGAGGTACAAGAAACACAGGCACACAACATAAAACATGCACGCACATGTGTGTGTGTCTGTGTGCACGTGCGCGCGCACACACACATATACACACACACACACACAACTGGAGAGAAAGGAAGGTCAAAACTCTACAATATTTCAAAATGTAATACAAAATATATGAAAGTCGTGTTGTGTTCAGGAAGCTGAATATTGGAAATTGCAGACACCTATACATAAAGGACTTACATTGCCACACAAAAGATGTTGTATTTTATTCAAAAAAATTTTAAGGAATTATACTGATGAGGAAGTGTGCTTCTTAATTACGTTATTTGGGTAAGCTTGTTTGAGTACTTAGAAAATGATTGGTCTGAGTCAAAGCAGGGGAAACTGGTCAGGGACCATTTTCAACAATTCCAACGAGAGCATCAAAGGCTCCTGTAGTAAAAATGGTAGCAATTGGATAGAGACAGTGTGTTTTTGGAAGACTATAGTGGAGTTAACTCTTTGGGACTTGGCATATGATAGGCTGTGACAGTTGCTTTTGGATAAGAAGCTTCAGTGGCATATTTCTCATTTGGGTGAATGTCAGCAGACATTATTTTGTGTGAAACACAAATGTTTAAACATCTACATGAGAAGTACATGGGATGCATACTTGCATGTGGAAGTTACCCAGTGTAGACTACTCAATACATGTTCATACTCTTTCAAATCTATATGATACATCTTGATTTTGATTTGAGATGGGAACTATGATCAGACTCTAAAATGTAGCTTCAGAGGAAGAATCTTGAGGTTAGAACACAGGATAAGAGGAACTCCAAAGAGAAACCATTGAACAGGGAATATCTGACCTGAGTCGTAGCTACTTCCACCAAACTGACTATGGACTATATTATTAGCTGGCATAAGACACAGGGGAGAGGTAGTTAATTGTCTTAATTGCCTGGAGCTTCCTGTGCTTGGGGAGCAATGAAAACGATTTGTTAAGTAATGCTTTGAGATTGGAGTCAGCTCACTATGGCATTGTGATCTGTGGTCCAAATTCGGTGTTCTTCCTGTTTCTGAGACACCACTCCATTCATTAACTCATTGATCAGGCTGATGTCATGTCACATTGGGAGCATTGCATAATTATACTACCAATAATACGCAAAGATTTGCTGCCTGACTCTCCGAAGAAACATTTAGTGACCCACACTCAATTAAACCATTCTAATTTAACCGCACAAATGGAACGCTGCTAAGCATTTAGGTACAAGGAGGAGTTATCACAGGTGCAGTGGCATTACAGACGGAGGCTGCCAAGTGTCCATGTATGAGCTGAACTGTGTTCATGGGGAATCTCCCCCATGTGACATTTCTCTTCCTGATGGTCTAGCACCTACATCTCCTGTTTTTCAAAGACATATTTATTCATAAGACTCACTTCAGTTGATTTTTATAACGCCTAAGAGCAAAAAAAATGTTTTTCACCTTTTTAGTTGTTGTAGAAAACTCACAGAAGTTTTTTTTTTTACTGACATGTGAGAACTGTCACACAGCACAAACAGCTTTATTGAACAAGGCCATGTCCGTTCATTAGTGTACTGCCTGAGACTGGTTTCTGTTATCATAGCAGAGGGAGTGGTTGCCATAGAGACCATAAGACCACAAAGCCTACAATATCTTACTTTATGTTACTTCCTTGTCACTTGTAGAGCAAGTTTATAGCCCCTGCAAAGGCGTTATTAAAAAAAATGTCTCTGAAAAGCTGGAATAGGAAACACTGGAATGTCCTCAGAGATGTAGGATTTGCTGTGCAGCATTGTCAGGACCAGCACAACATAGAAAGTAGACTCCTTGTTCCCAAAGCATATGCAAGACCCCTCCCAAAAGAAACATTTCCCACGGTTTCTCACTACAGGGTGCTTTTTACTTGTCACTTCATGTCTTGGTCCCTAAACTATGGGACCTCTCACAGCATGTGGGTTGGATCCTTCTTGGCAGTTATTAGGGTAGGTAGGTGCATCAGGCTTAGGGAGTCATTAGTCAAGAATCCCACCCCATAAGTTGACCCAACAGAAGGCAAGACAATAGATGAGTGACTCACAGTCAAAGCATATGCTGTTACCCCCTGGACCTCACTGGCAAAACAAAGAGAGAGATAAAAACCTAATTTAGAGCCAAAAGCGCTAAACCCTAGCACAGGGTACACCTGAAAGCAGGCATACAGCAAGGAGGCCAGTCCCCTCTCACAGGGACTGATCATGGTGAGGGTGAATATGCGTTTGTTAAACTTATTTTGGATTATCTTCACCAGTTAGTATAGAAATATTGAGGTACATGAAGATGTGAGGGAAATATATTCTGATGCATCATTAGAGAGTGCATGTCATTATGGTAGACCACGTGGATGTGATCCATTTCTGACTAAAATGAGAAAGAACCTTCCAAACTTTCCCTAAGCTTCCAAGATCCATTTTATGCTCCTTTTATCATTTTCAAATTGTTTAAACTAATGGGCATTTGAAAAAAAAATCCTCTTACTTAAATTTAAGTTGATTTTAAATCATTTGAAATCGCCTAATTCAATTATAAGGGGTTTAAGATACCATCCTAACCAAATGTCAAGCAGATCTGGAGGGACACAGTGGTGTCAGCACACAGTGGTACTTGCAAAAGTCAATTGTAATATTAAATAAGTTAACCCGGCGAAACCAAGGTTCAGAATGAGTTCTCAGGGAAGACCGCTGACTAACAGAAAATTAGCTGTGACACTGATAGAACACCATGAAGATGACAGGCTTTCTAGACCCCCCCTACTCACTGGCATGGTGTCTCAATATACCCAGGTGTGTTCATAGAAGCGCTGTTTTCAAGAAGATTCGATGGTAAAACAGTGGCATCCTGAGTACTTGTTTCAAGGCCCTTCATCAACCTGGCACATTCTTAGCATACAGTACATGGTAAGTTGGATTTAATTACAAATAGTTTCCCCAAACCTGTTGTACCAGTATCCTGATTTCTGCACTAATGTGAGACATAATTTATCATATAACACATTTCTGAATGTAGACTGGTTTGTATGTTTATGTCCTTGATCTGCTTCTTTATTACCATGTTAACTGGGCTCTCCCCTACGCTGCTACGGCTTTGTTCCTTACTCCTAGAGTCCTTTATAAGTGGCTGTGTTGGGTCTTGTTTTATAGCCTGGGAGCATTGAAAAGCTGTTGTAGAACAATCTTTTTGTACATCATGAATATGTGTTACTCTCATTGGTTAATAAAGAGCTGACTGGCCAATATTAGAGCAGGTAGCAGTTAGGTGGGGCTTGTGGACAAAAGGAGGTCACAGGAGTCAGGGGGAGTCAGGGGTTGCCAGGAGATGTGGAGAAGCAATATGAAAGATGAACATGCAATGCTGAAAGAAGGCACTGCCACACAGAAGAGTGTAGACAGGATGGGAGGTGGTGGTGCACACCTTTAATCCCAGCACTGGAGAGGCAGAGCTCTGTGAGTTTGAGGCCAGCCAGGTCTACAAAGTGAGTTCCAGGAAGATTCCAAAGCCACAGAGAAACCCTGCCTCAGAAAAACCAAAAAAAAAAAAAGAAAAGAAAAAAAAAAAAAGAAGAAGAAGAAAAAGAAAAAAAAAGAAAATGGCTTAATTTAATTTATAAGAGCTAATTAATACCACATCTACACGACTACACGATTGGCTGAACACTTATAATTAAAATTAGTTTCTGGGTGGTTATTGGGGAGCCAGCAGTCCCAATGAAAACCTCCACCTTCATAAAAAAACCTTCCTTTACTTCTATGTGGTTGTTCAACAAATGAACATTAGCCATCACCTATGTGCCAAGCCCCATTCTAAGCTCTGGAGATAAATCAGAGGGCCAAAAAGAAAACAAACAATTCTTGGGCATTTTAAATACAAATTTGTTTTCCTTTAACTTATAAATGCCACCTCCCAAATATTTTTAAACAGCCTATTCTTAGAAATACTGCCAAAGGTGTTCAAAAGGAATCCCTACACACTGTTGAAGTGGAAAGTGTGCAGTCACCATGGAAACCAGCATGGAACAGCCTTTTGAATATCAGTCAAAGGGACTCAAGCCAGCATTTACCAACAACACCTGAGTACCTGTTTATTGAGACTCAACCAGTAGCCAGGTTCAGATACACATCTACAGATGTACATATAAAGAGAACATGGCATGAATATACAGTGTTTTCTTCAGCCCTAAAGAACAAACACATGCTATCTCCAGGATATAAAAGGTACAGACAAAATCAGTGAAGTAATTCCAGCTCAGAAGGTCAAATGTCTCCAATTTTCTTTCATATGCAGAATCTAGTTGGTCTAGTAATGTAGAATTCAGGTATGTAAAATACCGTCCTACTTTCCTGATCATGGTCAAACATACATATGTAATTTCCACCCAGGGGTTAAAATAGACGTAAATAAACACCATGTACTTATGAGCAGATGTTGTTCTATGCACTTGATATCTGCTGTGTTTTAAAGATTAGAACATTGATACTATGAGTAGATCTAACCTGAGCATGGTAGAACACCCTTTACTCCAGACTCCAAAGGCAGAAGCAGGTGGATCTCTGCAAGTTTCAGGACAGCCAGAGCTATTTAGTGAATAGTGAGATATGCCAAAAGAGAGGGAGACGGAGAGAGGGAGGGAGGGAGGGACGATGGGAAGATGAAAATATGTAGCTCTTATTCTTTCCATTTTGGGGACTTCAGATGCAGATATGGTCTTAGAATCAGCAAGTGGGTATGCCAAAATTAAAACAGGTGTATGGAATTGAAACTGAGTGACCCTCCCATCCTGACTCCAATTCATAATTATTATATAGATAAAACAAAAGAAGCAAATATAAACATACAAGTAGAGCTAGTAGCTTAATATCTATGGAGCCTCACTTTGCATCAATGAGAATTCTCCATTTCATTGTAAGTAAATCATTGACTAAAAACGCTGCCATTGCTTTAAAGGGCATTGTAAGACAATACAAGTGGGTAGAAAATGGAGACAAGCAATTCAATTTTTTACAGAGTGTGTCCTTTTAGAACTTAAGTTAATGTGTGCATATTAATTTCTCTAAAGAAACAGAAATGATAGAATTAAAACTCTCTCTCTTTGTGTGTGTGTGTGTGTGTGTGTGTGTGTGTGTGTGTGTGTGTGTGTGTGTGTGTGTGTGTGTGTGTGTGTGTGTGTGTGTGTGTGTGTGTGTGTGTGTGTGTTAAAATGGGGGTTTATTAGAGTGGCCTACAAGCTATGGTCTGGGAGTTCAACAGTGGTTGTCTCCTGTTGGAAAGTCCAATCATCCAGAAGTTATTCAGCCAAGAGGTTTTAACCTCTGTAGGTCAATCTAGAGTCTAGGATGATCTCTGGGCTGCTGCTGGTTTTCAGTCTAGTCTGGAATCTAGTCACAACAACAGGATAAATAAACTTTCCAGTGAGAGTGAGGACAAGCAGGCAAAAAGCAAAAGTTTCCATCTTCCATGACCTTTTATGTGAGCTGCCACCAGAAGTGACCCAGATTTAGGGTGGGTTACCCTGCTTTAAATAATCTGATTAAGAAAACCCCTCACAGGGGTGTCATAAGGTTGGGTTTAGTTGATCCTATATGTAGGCAAGTTAATAACCAAGATTAGCTATCACAGTGTGTGTGTGTGTGTGTGTGTGTGTGTGTGTCCACATACATGCACGCACACACACTCACACAAATATAGTTACATGTGTGTCACAGTGCACATGCGGAGGTCAAGAAACTACCTCCGATGTGGGTCCTCATCTTCTGCCTGGTTTGCCACAAGGTCTTTCTTGATTTTCCACCATGTAGGCCAGATGACCAACAAGCTTCCAGGGATCATCCTGTCCCCACTTGTCATTCCCTTAGCTCTAGGACTACAGATATACACATTGCATGTCTGGCTTTTACATGGGCTCTGAAAATTGAACTTAGGTCTTCAATCTTGCACAGCAAGTGATTTCACCAATAAGCCATGTCCTCAGCCCTTACAAATTGAATTCCTGTAGTCACTAGATTTATTATTAAGAGTAAGCCAGAAAAAGTTAAGAATCTTATTCATGTCTAGTTTTCATCTCTTTGATTTATTATATTTTTGTATAGATGTATTTAGCTATCAATTAACATATATTCTCATCTTTTATTAAAAGACATTATAAAACTACTAACATATCATCTGATATTTAACATATATAAGCATAAGAACAAAGAATATGGAATATATATTTCTTTTTATGAGTTTGCACTGGACTGATACAAACATACATGAAAGATTAAGTTTTAGACTTTAGTTTCAGACACTAAAATGTTTGGTAGCTTTAGATTCGATATAAATATTGAGGAATAAGAAAGCATTTTGAGGAGTTTACCTCATAAAAGAAACTCTACCCACATTAAAACACTCATAGCTATCTGGCAAACATTATTTTAATTAAGTATTTTAAATATTCACACATTAATATTTCAGAGATGTTCATGTCAAATTTAACGTCCCAGATTAAAAATAAGTATGGCCAGCTTTATTTCCCAGTTTGTTTTTAAAAATAAATTTTTTAAATGATTTGGTTCATTTTAAGAACAGCAGGAAGGTAATTATGCAACTGATTATAGAAGATATGTTCCGAGCAACCAAAATAGGAAGTACATATCACTGTGTGGGTGAAAGGAACTGTTACACATAAATGTGCACAGTGCGTTATAAAAAATAACAGCTTAACATTTAAATTAAGATGTATGTTTTTGAAGAACTGTAATTCTAATAAGTAATTAGACAGGAGCTCATGTGACCTTTTCCTGGTTTTCCCCGGGGTAATATCTCACCAAACTCTTCTACATCTCAACTGGAGTCATGAAACAACAGATTCCTATCTTCACCGGGATTCCTTTGGTGCCTTTTATAGCCACACTCATTTCCCTCCTGCCTCACCTCCTTCTCAGCTCCAGGAAACACAAATCTGTTCTATAGTCTTAAGATTCATCATGTCAAGAATGTTACATAAATAGTCCCATGCAGTGTGTAGCCTGTGGGAATAGGCTCTTCTCAGTTGACACTGGTCCAAGCGCTAGTGCATTTCCGTAGCTTGCACCTTCATTTGCCAGGTAACATCAGGGTTGTACATGATTGACTCCTCATGACTGTGTGGTGACTGGGTTGTTCCAGGTCCAGCTATTTATTAGTTAATGATGCCACAACACATTTCATGTGCCGGGTTCGGTGTGAGGATGTTTTCATTTAGCTGGTATAAATCCCTGTCATTGTGGGGACAGGTTTTGGGGTCTCTTATTAAGCAATTCCAAGTGTCTTCTTCGGCTATATCCCGCAGATCAAGACATAGAACTCTCGGCTACCCCTCTAGCACCATGTCTGCCTGCCCTCTGCCATGTTTGCTGACATGACAATAATAACTAAGCCTCCGAACTGTAAACCAGCCCCAATTAAATGTCTTCCTTTATAAGAGTTGCTGTGGTCATGATGTCTCTTCACAGCAATACAAACCCTAACGAAGAGAGGCATCTTTAGTTGCTATTCCTGGGAAGCCTTCTCTTTTCTGAATGGAAATGGAGAAGGAGTGGGTCTCGGGGAGGAAGTAGTGGGGAGGAACTAGGAAGTGGGGGGAGGGGAATGGTAATCCATGAATGAAGAATTTCTTAAACGCATGGTTCAACCAAAGACATTTTATCTATCTAAACTATCCTTCAGAAATGAGATGGAAATAAAAAGGCTACAGGCAAACAGAAGTAGTATATCATTTCTATATAGGAATTAGTAATGAGAACTCATTATTCTGTATCAAAAGCTTCTAATTAACGACACAAAACACATGAAAGTGAAAATTCAAATTGAATAAGGAATATAGAGCTATGTTGAAAAATTGTAACTAACATCGCCATATTAAATGGAATTTTATCTATGGGATAATGGCTAATCTCTTAAAAAACAAGTATGGCCAAAACTAATTGCCAAAGGGTAAATACTACAAAGTTCTAGCTATTTTGACACCAAACCCACAGAATATAAAAGTATTGCATTTACCATACCATGTTTGATTTATGTCTAATACTTAGTTTTCATTTATTTCTAATTTTTGATTTGTTATTGATTATAAATAATATTGTATTTTTTAAAATTCTCTGTACGTTCATTCATTACCACCACATAGAGATATCATTTGTTTTGTAAAAATATTTGGCATCCTTTAACTTTGTGCAAATCATTTATTTGCTTATTTGTTTACCTTTGGACTATTTATAGTGGCCATATCCCTGAAGATGATAACTGCCCTTCATTCAGGCATCATTAGCTACCATTGCCATTCCAGAGAGGGGTGAGACTGGTAAGACCCTCCTCCACCTATGATGGAATGTTGACATGCCCGTGTGCAGATCTGCGCAGATAATCACACATTTTTATGCATTTCTTGGCATTTTCCAAACAGACAAGTTGTGTGCAAATGGGCATAGCTTTATCACTTCCTTTTGAAAATGTTTTTATTAATTCTTTGAGAATTTCATGCTCTGACTTTCTTTAAGTCTTTGTGCATTTATTTTCTTCTCGCCTTCCTTGCACAAGCTAAACCTTACAGCACTGTCTGTGGAATGCAGTCATGAGTGAAAGGACATGCTTGCTTTATTCCTAATCATGGAAGAGACACATTCAGATTTTTACTGCTAACAATAACACTTCCTGAAGAATTCATTAAAATGTGTGCTCTTTGTCATTCTGAGAAAGTTTGCCTACATTCTATTCTTTAGAGAGTTTTAGGAACTCGTATGTACATTGAATTTTGACTGTTTTGTTTCAATTAATAGGATTTTATGTACTTTCTTCATTATTAATTTTTGAAATCAAACAAATATTATAGTTTGTAGTTATGAAATAAATTTCATTGATTTGATGCATTCTGCTCTCTAATACTTTGTTAAGATCTCTTTTCTATAAATAGGATACCACTCGCCCTGCCCTAGTGTAGTGAGTATTAACTGTGTACATGTGTGAGTGTGCACATATACATATGTACCATTTGGAAAAGAAATGGGGGATTACTAACTCTAAACCCTACTAGGAAACATTCTTCATTTCTAAGGATAGAGTGCTTAGAATTGTTGTTAATTTTTTTAAAAAATATTTGCTATAGTTCCACACTTAAACTAAGGGCTTAGATACTTGATTCTTTTAGGAATGGCTACTAGATTAGTAATCAAATTCACATCACCCATTTCATAATAGGGGAAGGAAATTATAATAGTTTGATTTGAGCAAAATGGTCTATTTAAATTGAGTTGTAAAACTGATATGTGCAGAATAAATTTTCATATTCCTTTGATGTTTCAGGGTCTGCTGTGAGATCCTCTGCTCATTCCTGATGTGGTAATTTCTGTCATTTCTTCAGCTTCAGTTTAAGAATGGCACAAAACAATAATTTAATGATTTACAGATGACATTTTCTCAAAAGCTCCAAGAAGTCTGTCTGCTCTAAGTCTTAAGAAATATCTCTGATGATAATATTGTTCATTGAGCACATGCTGTGTCACGTGTGACACGCATCTTCTCTCATGTAAATACCACAATCCTACAAGTATGTTATTTATCACACTTTATACTGGGGAAAGTGAAGCTTCTTGAGGCACGCTGAAGAACTGACAGGTAGTCCTGGATTGTTCCTCAGTTTTAAGCCACGAGTACACAAGTCATTATACCATGTTTTGAGGTAATTACTTGTCTTCCCCCATAATAGAAATAACCAGACTTCCTTATAGACCAGAAAAGGATAGCTAACAGAACGTTTCTCCCATTGTATTTATAAAAGCAATTTCCAGGAAGTCTATCACTAAGTAATACGATATTAGAAGAAATAAAAGTTTAAGCTAGGAACAAGTGACAATTTTAAGTATTTCTCTCTATAATTGAATGGCATGGATTATAATTACTTCTCTGGATTACTGAGATGACATAAATTATGAGTACTTCTCTGGATAATTGAGCTGGCTTGAAGTTTAGACTAAGTACACATAATATTCTTTGAAGTAAAGTATAGTTAGTGCCATAGCATTTATTGTCATAGGATGATAAATATTATTAAATGAAGTTAATATTAAAATTAATTGTAGATAATGACTTTTATTCTTTCTGCTAAGTTTAGTAGGAAAATACCTACTAAAATTCTTTTATGTTCTCTCTGAACTATGCCTCTTAAAAAATACTCAAAATTAATTGCCATAATGATATAAAGTAAGTGCAGGAAAATGACTCATAAAGTAATCAATTTCTAAATCAAAAATTTGCAAGACTAACATACAGTTTTGTGTGAATTTCTATTAAGAAAAACAATCTCATTAATTCTTAAAATAACTTCTAACTCTAAAATCTGTTTTTTCATCTCTGTATCAATGAGCAAATAGAAGAAATATTCAGTTCATTTGTAAGTAAATTCAAATGATGTGAATTTGTTTCTACAAATTCCTCACATATTAAGGAGATCTAATCAAGTTTAGAGCATGGTTAAATTGGGTTCACATTCTAACATGGATACATTCAGTTGAGTATTTGTCTAGCTGAAATGGAGGACATATGTAAATTTTTCTCAAGAAGTCGCTGTCTGATTTAACTGGAATAAGCACCAGACTAACGCCTAATTTAGACTAAGGAAGTGGTTGTTTTCTTTGTTTGTTTCAAGGTCTTACACAGGCAGGAACTACATTCCTCTTTGCAGAGGAATGATAGCAGAGCTGCACATGTCCATGCAAATGAACATCACTGATGTATTGTAATCTGCAGTGGGAAGGGACAATTGAAGGGAGAATCACTAGCATTAGGAGGAAATAAAGAAGATAAAATTATCTCATCTAAGTTTGGTAATTGCAGTAACTGTTTTAAGTAGAAAATTTTGGGAGAATTCTCCTGCAAGTAAGTGTCAAAGTCCTAGAGATTGTCTAATAGCCCTGTCTCTCGTCTGGAGACATGAGGGCTCATATGAGACACCAGAGACTAGGGAGAAAGAAAAACATAATTTGTTAACTGCCATTACATGAGTAAATTAAGTTTTAAGACCCAGAAATTCCGCTCTTAGGCATATACCCAAAGAATGCACATTCACACCACAAGGACATCTACTCAACTATGTTCATAGCAGCATTATTTGTAATAGCCAGAACCTGGAAGCAACCTAGATGCCCCTCAACCAAAGAATGGATAAAGAAAATGTAGTACATTTACACAATGGAGTACTACTCAGAGGTAAACAAACAAACAAAAACAATGACATCTTCAAATTTGTAGGCAAATGGATGAAACTATTCTGAGAGACTCAGTAAGACAAATATGGTATGTTCTTACTCATAAGTAGATATTAGAGCAAAGGGTAACCAGTCTACAATCCACAACCTAGAAAACAAAGACTCTCACAGAAACATACATGAACATACACACCACCACCACCACCACCCCACAAGAAGGGGAAATGGACAAGATCTCCTGAGTAAATTGGGAGCATGGAGGAAGAGAGGAGGAGAAAGAGGGGAGTAGAAGGGGAGGGAGGAGGAGAACATAAGGGATCAGGATGGTCTAACAGGGGGAAGTACAGAGAAGTACAGCAAGGGGAGAGAGATACCTTAATAGAGGGAGCCATTATGGGTTCAATGAGAAATCTGGCACTAGGGAAATGACCAGGGATCCATAAGGATGATCCCAACTAAGAATCTAAACAACAGTGGAGAGGCTACCTTAAATGTCCTTCCCCGATAATAAGATTGATGACTACGTTATATGTCATCCTAGAGTCTTCATCCAGTAGCAGATGGAAGCAGAAGCAGAGATTTACACTGAGTCGAGCTCCTGGATTCAGTTGTAGAGAGGGAGAAGTGATGAGCAAAGGGCTCAAAACCATGTTGGGGAAACCCACAGTAACAGCTGACCTGAGCAAGTGGGAGCTCACAAACTCTAGACTGACAGCTGGTGAACATGCATGAGACCAAACCAGGCCCTCACACATGGGTGTCAGTTAGGGGAGCTCTGGTAATGGAACAGTATTTATTCCTAGTGCACCAATGGACTTTGGGAGCCCATTCCCTATGGAGGGATCCTCTCTCAGCCTAGATACATGGAGAAGGACCTGGGCCCTGCCCAAAATGAAGCGACAGACTTTGATGATTCCCCATGGAAGACCTTCCTGGGGAGTGGGATGGGAAATGGTGGGGGCAATGAGAGGATGGGAGAGAAGGAACTGGGATTGGTATGCAAAATAAGATTGTTTTAATTTAAATAAAAATAATTAAAAAAAGATATGGTGAATATTTTCATTTGATCTTTCATTTGAAGAATTTTGCTGGGAAAATATTGCTACAGTGAAAACATTTTAAGGATTTTTTTCCCCAGTTTTTCCAAGCATTTCCTTGGTTCAGGGGAAGAATCACTAGAGTTACTGCTGGTATAAATCTTGTCTATAATCAGTCCATGCCTGCATCACTATGCCTTGCACAGGACAACAGTCTGTAGGTTAAATGCTATTTCAGGTAACATTTCTTAGACATTCAGGATTACCTTTTCCTTTCTTGAGATCTTCGTCCTGATCCTTAGCCTGTGTCCTGCCATTGTCGTATACTTACCGTGCTCTCATGAAGGACTTTTACATATTAAGTATTGGTCATTTAATAGTTTATTTATTGTAAATAGCTCTAATTCATTTTTACTTTATTTCTATTTTAATTGGTATTTTTGATGCTTTACAACATTTACTTTTTTGTAGTCAAGGCTATTTGATTTTTCCTTTGGGCTTACGTTCACAGTTTTTGTGTTAAGTAAACATCTCTGAGATTCAATTTGCAATACTGACAGCCTGAGGCTCTATCTTTTCATACTTCTTGTTAGTTAATAGAGAAATGACTGCTGAACTAATCATTTGCAACTGTTGTGACAGAAGAGACAGAGAGAGTGTGCAAGGATAAGAAGATAAGAAAATACTTTCAGGGCTGTTATTAATCACTGTCAGTATTTTGTAATAGTGCATTAATATCTGTTTTTATAATTTGACTTATTTTAAATAGTATTCCCTTTACATATTTTTACTAAATTGATTATATCATTTCATATGTAACTATGGTTAGGTGGATTTACATGTGATATATGTGTTATATTTTAGCAAAATTCAACAAAAAATGAAAGAGATTCAGTGTGTCTCATATTCAAGAAATATATGAAAGAATAACAATCTTAATTTAAAACAATAACATGGTTTGGCACTTGACTCAGTTTAATTTAGTATTTATAGCTATCTGACTCACAGAACTTATTTTCTGTGTATATGTACATTTTTCATGTCTGTATATAGTATGTATACGTATGAGTATGTGTGCATGGTGTGTGTGTGGTATATGTGTGTGGTATGTGGTGTATGCGTGTATTGTGTATATTGCATGTGGTGTGCTGTCTGTGTGTATGTGGTGTGTATGAGTATGCGTGAATGGAGTGTGTGTATATGGTGTGTGTGTGTGGTATGTGGTGTATGTGTGTGTTGTGTATATTGTGTGTGGTATGTTGTCTGTGTGTATGTGGTGGGTGGTGTGTGTGTGTGTGTGTGTGTGTGTGTGTGTGTGTGTGTGGTATGTGTATGTGGTCAGTGCATATGGTGTGTGTATGTGGGGTGTGTGTGTGTGGTGTATGTGTTGTCTGTGTGCATGTGGTATGTGTGTGTGGGTGTATGTGATGAGTGTATATGTATGTGTGTGTTTGTGTATGTGTACTGTGTGTTGTGTGTTGTCTGTGTGTATGTGGTATGTGTATGTGGTGTGTGTGTGTGTTGTGTGTCGTCTGTGTATATGTATATGTGGGGTGTGTATGCATGTGTGTGCTTGTGGTATGTGTTGTCTGTGTGAATGTGGTGTGTGTGTGTGTGTGTGTGTGTGTGTGTGTGTGTGTGTTTGTGGTGTATGGGGTATGCATGTATGTGTGTGTGCATGGAAGTGAGAGGTTAATATCAAGCATCTTTCTCAATTGTCCCCTACCTTTTTTATTTGTCACAGATTCTCACTGAGCCTGGAGTTTTCAGATTTGGTTAGACAGGCTGGCCAGCAGCCTCAGGGATCTTTCTGTACTCACCTCTCCAGCACTGTAATTACAGGTATGCATGGCTGCCCCAGGTTTCTTTACATGGTAACACTGGAGA
Source organism: Cricetiscus sungorus (assembly GCA_030556225.1). Classification (NCBI taxonomy): domain Eukaryota; kingdom Metazoa; phylum Chordata; class Mammalia; order Rodentia; family Cricetidae; genus Cricetiscus; species Cricetiscus sungorus. Next base: position 6,639,520 of record JANBXA010000395.1, on the reverse strand, counting down.
TCCATGTTTGATGTCATATTTGTAAAACATGTACTTTAGTGACTGAGCCATCTCCCCAGACTCATGTAACTCTTCTAAGAACTCATGCCAAATTATATCAGTTATTCTTATGGTCACACAGTAAATATTTATTGTTGAGTTTTTGGCTGAATGTTAAAATCAAAGAAAACAAATTTTGCAAGCTAGTAGGGCATCACTTCTAATTTTTGCTTTTATAACTAATAATGCAATTAATATGGTTTTCATAAAATTTCTCATTTTCCATAGGACAAAATTTCTATGGGAGAAGAGATAACATTCAAAATGCTTGAAAAAGCCCAGTGGAAACCTGCATACATACATACATACATACACACACACACACACACACACACACACACACTCACACGAGTTTTCCTATGTAGGATAAGAATAGGTTGCCAACGGACATCAATTATTCAGTCTCAGAAATTTGTTATCTAGTCACATTTAGGACAGGACAGTCCTTTCAGCCTGAGGTAGAGTGGCCAGTTCCTTTGCTTCTCTGGTCTTTCAGTCTCTGGGTTTTATATTAATCCTGTTACCCTGTTACCCTGGTTTTACCCTGTCACCTCCCCCCACACACATTATCAACAAGAGTTGTTTTCTCAATGACAGTCATTGACAAAGGAGTGGGATAAAATCTAAAAGTACCTAGAGACTAAGGATAGTGAGCATTTCTAATGGTGATTATTGGCCATGTATACTTCTCTTTCAAGAATTCTCAGAATAGTTCACTGGTCCAATTATTGATTTACACAGTCTTTTTCTTTGTATTCCCCCATATTATTTCCTTTTGTGAAGTATGAGTAACAAAACTTTACTTTCATTGCGTATGCTGCATGTTCACTTATATAATGTTCTATGTATATATATATGATATCTATGTATATGTATATCTATGTGTATATATATATATATAATGATTTTTACAAATGAATAATATCACCTACAAATCATGTTACATTTAGTTATTGGTTGGCTAAAAAGAACAGGTGTTTCTGTTTTTGGCTATTTTGATATGTGCTACTATAAAGGTTTGCATACAAACTGCTTATACTTACTTTAAAAAAAAAAAGAATAGGTTGCCAAATTTAAAGCCTAATGTCAGTATGTCCCCTTAAATTGTTGGTCTGAATTGTCCTGGATAACCCATATATATATATATATATATATATTCACATATATATATATAACCCCAATATATATATATTCACATGCATGCATTGGCATACTGTGCATGCTACAAATATTCCCTAAATTTGTCCAGTAAGCAACCTGTTGGGAGTACAAAGTGAATAGCACTGTATGTCCTCAGCACTTCATTTTTGGTATCTACCATTGTATACTACAAGGAAACAAAGGTGACTGGGAAAATGGGTGAGTTCCGTATTTGGGACTAGAAATATATGTACAATCCTAAAATGTAAGAAAGTACTCAAATAATGACAGAGATAAGTCAAAAGTATACAAGAGGGCTTGCTTTGACAAAATCCTAAAGAACTTAAGTGTTAAAATAATGATAGTGATGGATTGTAACTCACTGGATGAAATAAGAAACCTATGGCTTTCTGCATATAAATATATTTTTGTAAAGAATTGTATTCCTTTAAAATGAGATGTTAGCATAATTTCAAAACATCTCACAAAACTTATGAATTTCAGAAGTGAATGAGTGAGAAACTTCACAGTGAAGAAGCCTGGAAGATACTACTGTAATTACCTGACTAAGGTGACGTCATAATGACTAAGACAAATCAATGTTCAAGTCCCACGTGATGGGATACAATGAAGAACCAGAGTCTTCCCTGGCTGTTTCTGATAAAGATTCATATCCTGGGTTAATAAGAAAATATCAGATAAATTTAAACTGAGAGTCATTCTATCAAATTAATGGCTCATTATCTTTAAACATGTATGGGATTCAGAAGCCAACACAAGACTAAACATTTGGATGGAATCTTAAGATTCCAGTTAATAATAAGCCAAAAGGCAATGATCTGAGTTTGATGACTTGTTTTCTAGTGGCAGATAAATATTCTGTTTATAGGGAGTAATTCACTATTTGTAGCTGACGAGGCACTGGGTCTGTAACAACTTGCAAATAGTTCTGAGAGAAAAAGCCTTTGTTATAACTTTGCACATGTTTTAAAAAAATAAAACAACACTAACAATCACAACACATAAGGTACTAAATGGAAAACACAGAATGTAAACTCTGTATTTGTATTCTGAGAGTGAGAGCTAGGGAGCCATTAGAGGAGCTATTTCAGCAATAAAGTCAAAGGCCCTCAAACAGGAAGGGACAGTGGGGGGGGAGATTTTGAGTCATATTTTGGAAGCAAAACTGACAGGATCTGGTGGCTAATTAGATACAGGCAGTGGAGGAATGGGAGGAGCCCCAAGTGATTCAGGTTTCTGGCATGCAATTGAATAAAGGTAGTGCAAAAGTAAGTGACTTAAGGAAAAGAGGAACAAAGTTTTAGAGAAATACAGTTTTGATGCCTGCAAAAAGACATGAGCATCTTCCGAAACCCTGGGTTATTTGACCAAATGAGATGTGTTGCCCTCTCATTGTTCAGCTCTTCTCTGGGTTCATAGTGTGCCACAAAAAGAGAAATTTTCTTTTCTTTACATTTGTTTTGAGACAGGGTTTCTCTGTATTGTTTTGGAGACTGTTCTGGAACTAGCTCTGTAGAGCAGGCTGGCCTCGAACTCACAGATCCACCTGCCTCTGCCTCCCAAGTGATGGGATTAAAGGCATGCGCCACCACTTCCTGACAAGAGTAATTTTCTTGATACATTTCCCCAGTCTTCACTTACTTTTCCCTAAAGGGTTAGAGGTATGTATCTAGAAAGAACTGTGGCGTAGGAACTAAGCATGCTCATAACGACCTCTTTTGGTTCCCCACTCTCCAGAGCAAGCATGCCAGTGTAATGCATATGCCTTCCATGGTAAATTCACCCATCAGTGCTCCAGCTATGCCCACAACTGGGATAAGTACCTAATCTAAGAGAAAACTTACAGCAAGTACATTCAGCCACATACCTAGAATGACATTATCCAATCAGTTCTAAAAATGATTAAAATTTACGACATTTGTTATTCTATCTCCTGCATCTCATCCTTCATTTGGTTTGAAATCCAAGATATTTGGATGGTCAATCTGTCCCCTAAACTCAAACAGAATAGTTTGTTTTTTTATTCCTCATACTGTATAATAATGTGTTTTAGAACTTATCAAATTTACATGAAATAAGACAATGCTAAAATAATACTCTTTCCATAACTCTAGCTATTTGCTTTTACTTTTTAGGCACTTAACAACTTCGATTTAGAACTTAGTTTTCAACATGGCATAACAACTCAACATAATTTTATACCTTTTTAGATAGAAAATTATAACCATAACAGCTCTATCTATATTACATATTTGTTCCAAGGATTTAAGTGTAGACAACTACATACCATTCTGTAACATAAAGTATGTATTTATTGCGGAGTCAGGGTGTTCCCTTTCTCAACAGTGTGAACTTGTGCAAGGTGATTAAAAAGATCAAACCAGAATACATTGTTAAGATTGGCAATACAAATGCAAATGAGATGTCTTAGATCAATTCTTAAATTGATTTTTTGTGGATCACTACTTGTGAAATATACCAATGGATTTCCAGAGTCAGTAGTGAGGGAAGCATATGAAAAAACTCCTTCAACTTCAGTATAAACCCAGCCACACTGAACATCTTAGAAGAGAAAGTGGGAGGTGCGCTTGAAGGAATAGGTACAGGAGACCGCTTCCTAAACATAACACCAGTAGCACAGACACTGAGATCAGCAATTAATAAATGGGATCTCCTGAAACTGAGAAGCTTCTGTAAGACAGAGGACATACTCAACAAGACAACATGGCAGCCCACAGAATGGGAAAAGGTATTCACCAACCCCGTATCTGACAGAGGGCTGATTTCCAAAATATATAAAGAACTCAAGAAGCTAGTCACTGAAACACCAAATAATCTGATTAAAAAGTGGGGTACAGAACTAAAAAGAGAATTCTCAATGGCGGAGTCTAAAATGGCTGAAAGACACTTAAGAAAATGCTCAACATCCTTAGCCATCAGGGAAATGCAAATCAAAACAACTCTGAGATACTATCTTACTCCTGTCACAATGGCTAAAATCAAAAACACCAAAGACAGTTTATGCTGGAGATGATGTGAAGAAAGGGGCGCACTCCTCCACTGCTGGTGGGAGCGCAAACTTGTACATCCACTTGGGAAATCAGTATGGCAGTTCCTCAGGAAAATGAAAATTAATCTACCTCAAGATCCAGTAATTCCACTCTTAGGCATATATCCAAAAGATGCACATTTATACAACAAGGACATTTGTTCAATTATGCTCATAGCAGTATTATTTGTAATAGCCAGAACCTGGAAGCAATCTAGATTCTCCTCAACTGAAGAGTGGATGGAGAAAATGTGGTACATTTACATAATTGAATACTACTCAGTGAAAAATCACAATGGAATCCTAAAATTCACAAAGAAATGGCTGGAACTAGAAGAAACCATCCTGAGTGAGGTAACCCAGTCACAAAAAGACAAACATAACATGTACTCACTCATATATGGATTTTAGATAAAGAGCAAAGGATTACCAGACTACAGTCCACACCTCCAGAAAAGCTAGGAAATAAGGAGGACCCTAAGAGAGACATACATGGTCCCATGGAGAAGGGGAAGGAGATAAGATCCTCCAAGCAAATTGGGAGCATGGAGGGAAGGGAGAGGGAGTTAGGAGAAAGAGAAGGGGAGAGGTTGGCATGAGGGAACAGGAAGATTGAGACAGGGATAGAGGAGACCAAGAAAAGAGATACCATAATAGAGGGAGCCATTATAGATTTAAGGAGAAATCTGGCACTAGGGAAATGCCCAGAGATCTACAAGGATGAACCCAACTAACATCTAAGCAATAGTGGAGAGGGTACCTTTAATGTCCTTCCACAATAATGAGATTGATGACTACCTTATATGCCATCCTAGAGCCTTCATCTTGTAGGTGATGGAAGCAGGAAGCAGATCCACCGTTAAACACTAGCCGAACTCCTGGAATCCAGTTACAGAGAGGGAGGAGTGATGAGCAAAGGGGTCAAGACCAGGCTGTAGAAACCCACAGAATCAGCTAATCTGAACAAGGGGGGGCTCATGCACCCCAGTCTTGTTGGGAGCTGACCTTGAGTGACATTCTCTTGCAGAATTGCTTACACCTTAGACCTCTTAATTGAGCCTTATCCTGGTATACAGGAACCTGCTTAACAGGTAGCCTCTTCCACTCATTCCAGGTACTGAGTGCCCGGAACTGAGATGGGCCTGGCCCAGGAACTAAGATAAGCAGCCGTTTACTGTCTGGTGTTTACTGTCTGGGATAATTACCAGGACCCCGGAGTTAGCAGAAGCTACCCCTCCCCATTTCCTCCCTACCTGCTACCCCTCCCCATTTCCTCCCTACCTGCTACCCCTCCCCATTTCCTCCCTACCTGCTACCCCTCCCCATTTCCTCCCTGCTTGCTACCCCTCCCCATTTCCTCCCAGCTTTGCCTTAAAAACCCATTTTACATCAATAAAGTTAGACCTTGACAAATGCACTGCTTGGTCTCCTTCCTTCTTTCTCTCCCATTATTTTCAGGTTCTAGCCCACCTCGACCCACGAATAACTAGGCCCCGCGGGTCGGGGCACAGTCTGATACCTGGGAAACCAGCATAGGACGGATCCAGACCCCCTGAATATGGGTGCTAGTTAGGAGGACTGGGTAGTCTCTAGGGCCTCTAGTAATGGATCAGTATTTATCCCTAGTATATAAATGGACTTTAGGAGCCCATCTCACATAGAGGGATTCTTTCTCAGCCTCATGGGGATGGGGGGCCTGGACTTGCCTCAAATGATACGACAGACTTTGAAGTCTCCGCATGGAAGGTCTCACCCTCCCTGTGGAGCAGAAAGGGGATGGGCTGGGTTTGGTGGGGGTGATAGGTAAGGATAGGAAGGTGAGGGTACTTGGATTGACATGTAAAAAACCATTGTTTCAAATTTAAATTTAAAAATTTAAAGGAAATGAAAAACTCCTTCAATGAGAAACTTTAGTCCCGCACATCTCCAATATAGGTGACCATAAAACTTTTTACTAAGAGCATTACTCATGTAATAATTAGTGCTAAATAGTAGGGTGTTTGATTAAGGGAAGGAGGGTATATTCCTGATTTATGAGGACATCTTGACTTATTAGAAGTTCCAATAATAAATTCTGCACTGTATTAAGTCTAAGGACTTCAATTACCTTGCTCATCCTATCTTTTTTTAATCACACACACACACACACACACGCACACACACACACCCATACCCATACCCACATAGGCATGCACACACTCACAAATGCATACACACACACATGCACACAGTCACGCATACATGCATTCATGCATACACAAAGTAACACACACAAAGTCACACAAACACAGACACACTCACCTAATTAACTGATGTTCAAATATAAAATCTAATTTGAGTACTCTCCTCACAGAATAGTTTTCTCTGTCATTTACTCAACTATGCTCAGTTAATTAAGTCAAATAATACTGAACACAAATTATGTATAAGGGAATAGTCTGCATGCTGGGGTTGAGAATTTTTTTTTAATTAAGGTCACAGTTCCAATTCTCATGGAATACTGATTGAAGATGGAAAGAAAGATGACAAAAATACCATGGTAGTTAAATGGAAAACTCTACAAAGGCTATAGATAGCATACAAAGACAGAGTGACACATAGCTACCTTAAATTCACTACAGAAGGCATCGCTTACAAGGTAGCATTGGAGTAATGACTGAAGCAAGGATAACAACAAGCTACGTAAGTTTCCATGTAGATATTCCCTAATAATCAACAATCAATGGTAATAACTGAAAATAGGAGCTGTTGGCTATTCAGGAAAGGCAGCCTGGTGGGGAGAAATGAGCTAAGGAAAGTGGGAGCCAGCAGTGTAAGGTGTTAAGGAGAGAATCAAATTACCCGTGATGTTACATCCCTTCACTGTGAAATGCAAGATTGATCAGGTGAATGTGACATGATTTGTGTGACTGGCGGATGAGTTGTGAAAGGACAATAAGGGCACAATGATTAATGTTAAAACATAAGGCAGAAAGATTTTCCTAAGTTCCAGATAAAAGATGTTAATGGCTTACAGCAAAATAACACAGGAAAGAGAATAAGAAGGTTCAGGTTTAAGAAGTGTGTTTAAATAGAACGTTGAATTAGAGAATAGATTAATCAAAACATGCGTATTAAACTTAGCACTAGTATACAATGAATATATGCAATAAAAAGGTGACAGAAATGAATAGAAGGTTGACTTTAAAACTATTTGGTTTCAAGCTACCTCCTCATGCACGTACGTTCCTCAGGATACTATAGCATTTTTGTTCATGAGGACTACAATACACTGATATTTAGTGTATTAAAACCAATACTGAGCAACTTATAAAACATTAATCACCCGAGGCTATACATACCATACAACTTCTGAGAAACCCACTTTGTACTCATCTTTGTGCTGTGAGAACAGTTACAACATCCCAGACTTTGAGAGTGTTACAGACTACCAGGTAGACAAAGCACATTTGAGAATAGTCATCCTAGACAAGTTGTTACTGGATCGTATAGGGGATGTAGGGAAAGAATGGAATTAGAGATGGGGAAGGTTTCTAAGATAGGGTACCATTAACTACAGTGTGAAGCCTAGCTCTGTTATATTTGGAAGCTTATTGGACACACCCTCTAGTACTTAGAAGCTCCTATAGAACCTGAAAACGAAGTTCAGAGAAGTGGTCAGGCTAGAGATGTAAACTTGGAAAATACTGACAGCCTTTGTGTCGGAAAGGAGGTGAGAAGATGTCCATGGGGGATGACATGACTGAGATGAGAGGGGGCAGAGGGTGGCTCCTGGGTGTTTGGTTGATAAATTCCATTAATGAAATTCAAAAACCTCCCACTCTAGAGCACAGGCTTCTGCTTCATTCCAGGGTTTCTTACGACAGGATCCACATTTTAGTCCTTGTCACAGTCAGATTCCTACTTACGATGCTCAGCATATGGTCAGCATTCAAGTATGTGTAGAAAATGAAGGCACCGAGAATAGTGTGCACTGGGACACTTTCGTTGCTATATTCCAGGATTTTCTGACATTAAGATTGGGAGCTAAAATGATTAGCTACTGATTCATATATTAGGTATACTGTTAACCGAGTTGTCACATTAGTTCCTGTGACTTTAATATTTACCCAGAACAATCTACAAGTTACCTAATGGGAGGGATACAATTAGGTTTTAAATTGTAACCTACCACCTATGGCATTAAGGAAGTAATGACAACTCTACTTTCTAATCATTTGACTTTTTCAAGGAAAACATTCCTAGAGAACTCTTTATCAGTGCAGACTGCCTAGAGATGCTGTCGTGCAAAGGGCATGCCCAGAAATGCCATCCATTGATATCCTTATGCACAAGGAAGGAAGAACACTAATTGGAAAAACAACAACAGCAACAAAAAAACCCAAAAAACAAACAAACAAACAAACAAAATTATCAAAGTCAATGGCATGTTGCAATCCATGAGAGTTTGGTCACAAAATAAAAATAAATTAGGAAAGGGGATAGACATTTTAACTCGTGGAAAGTGTAAATGACAAATAGTTTTCCATTTGGTTTTACTCACACTCCTAGTCCCCAGGTTTATACTTTGTGGGGCTTTCTTATGCCAATACTGCTAAAGCATAAGAAGCTGGAAGTTGTGACCAATCCATATTCAGTCAACACGCTCTTGGATAGATTCAGATGATCAAAAGAACTCAGAAAGGCTCTCAGATATGTACTCTAAAAGCTGAAGTTGTAATTACTGTAGTCAATATTTCACTAATAACTGCTTTGGGCCTCACTGCATCCCAGAAGAGTAGGTAAGGAGACCACTTCCCTAACTTTGATGACAAACAAACAGAAGGTCAGAAAGTTTACACAGGGGCATGTAACAGAATGCATCCTCTATTAATTATAAGATAAAGATACCAGAGCCTCCTGAGGACTAGGGACTGCACACCCACCTGGGAACCCATCCTGGTAGTGCAGCCTATACAGAGCCTGCCAGTGCCTTGGTCCCTCCTCCATCCACAGTAAAAGCCTGCCTTCTGGTGCCCTGCTCAGATCATCCTGGACACTGGGGTCTGCACTCAGGAGATCATGTCCAGTGGACCAGCCCATTCAGAGTCTGCCTGCAGGCTGGTCCCACCTCCACCCACTGGAAAAGGACAGCCATCAGAGTATTGAACCTTCATGAATCCACAGTAAGAGAACCTTGGTCCTATACCGACCAGAAGAGGGAGAGACCCAACTGGTACACACTGGAAGAAGAAATGGGTAGACGATAATATAAAAGCACAGTCAACAACAAAAAGATCAATATGACACCATCAGAATCTAGGAATCCCACACCAGCAAGACCTGAACATCCTAACACAGATGAAGCAAGAGAGAAAAACACTAGAAACAACTTTATGACAATGATAGAGACCCTCAAAGAGGCAAGGAGAAAATCCCTTAAGGAAATGGAAGGAAAAAAAAAAACAAAAAAAAATTCAAGAAATGCAGGAAAAGACAAACCAAAAATTGCAAGAAATAATCCAAACAATGCAAGGCTTGAAAGCTGAAATACAGGAAACAAAAACAAATAAACAAACAAACAAACAAAAAACCCACACACAATCTAAGGGAATTCTGGAAATAGAAAACTTTGGCAAACAATCAGGAATTATAGATGCAAGTAAAACCAACCAAATACAAGAGATGGAAGAAGAAAAATATCTCAGGGGTTGAAGATACACTAGGAGAAATAGATTCACCGACCAAAGAAAATTTTAAGTCCAACAAATCCCTAACATAAAGTACCCAGGAAATGTGGGACACAGGGAAAAGGCCAAACCTAAGAATAATAGGTATAGAAGAAGGTGGAGAAACCCAACTCAAAGGTGCAAAAAATATATTCAACAAAACCATAGAAGAAACCTTACCAACCTAAAGAAAGACATGCCAAAGAAAGTACAAGAAGCTTACAGAACACCAAATAGTGTGAACCACAAAAAATATCCCCTTGCCACATAATAATCAAAACACCAAACATATAGAAAAAAAATATTAAGAGAAGCAAAGGAAAAAGGCCAAGTAACTCATAAAGGCAAACCACTCAGAATTACACCTGACTTCTCCATGGAAACTCTGAAGGTCAGAAGGTCTTGGATATTCTACCAACACTATGAGATCATGGATGCCAGCCAAGACTACTATACCCAGCAAAGCTATCAATCAATATGGATGGAGAAACCAAGATATCCCATGACAAACCAGATTTAAACAATACACATCAACTAATACATCCCTACAGAAAGTTCTGAAAGGGAAATTTCAACCCAAGGAAGTTAACTACACCCACAAAAACATAGGCAATAGATAATCCCACTTTACCAACAGCCAAAAGAAAAATAAGGGGAAATCCACACACAATACAACCACCACCAACAAATCCATAACAAACAAGAATTAACAATCAATGGTCTTTACTATCCCTCAATATTTATGGCCTTAACTCACTTATAAAAAGACACAGGATAACAAAATGGATAGAAGGAGAGAATCCATCCTTCTTCTACATACAAGAAACACACCTCAACTTCAAAAAGAGATGTTACCATACAGTTAAGGGTTGGGAAAAGGTTTTTTAATCAAATGGACCCAAGAAACAAGCAGGTATAGTAATCCTAATATCTAACAAATTAGACTTTAAATTAAAAATCAATCAAAAGAGATGAAGGTCATTTTTTATTCATCACAGGAGAAATCCATCAAGATGAAGTCTCAATTCTGAACACCTAAGCCCCAAATACAAAGGCACCCACATTTGTAAAAGAAACATTACTAAAACTCAAATTGAACATAAAGCCTCACACACTTATAGTGAGAGATTTCATCACCCCACTCATAACACTAGACAGGTCCACCAGACAGAAACTTAATAAAGAAACAAACCAGCAGGAGTTATGACCCAATTGGGTTTAACAGACATTTATAGAACATTCCATCCAAACATAAAATAACATACCTTCTTCTGAGTGCCATATGGAACCTTCTCTAAAATCAACCACATACTCAGCAATATAGCAATAGGTACAAAAACATTAGAATAACATCCATATCTTATCAGACCACTATTCTTTAAAGTTAGACTTCAACAACAAAAATTGCAGGGACCCTACAAATGCATGGAAATTGAACAATACACAATTACACCATTCCTGTTCGAGGGAATAAAGAAAGAAAGAAGTTAAAGGCTTCCTGGAATTCAATGAGAATGAAGACACAACATACCCACACTTACGGGACACTTTGAAAGCAGTGCTAAGAAGAAAGTTCATTGCACTAAGTGCCACATGAAGAAACTAGAAGATAGTCACATCAGAGAATTAACAGCATAACTAAAAGCTCTAGAACAAAAAGAAACAAACTCACCCCAGAGAAGCAGAGGCCAGGAAATAATGAAATTAAGGTCTGAAAACAATGAAGTAGAAGCTAGGAAAACAATTCAAAGAATCAATGTAACATAGAGTTGGTTCTTCGAGAAAATTAACTGCTGACCTGACCAAGGACAAGTTCAGGGACCTCAGTCTGATATCTGGGAAACCAGCATAGGACCGACCCAGATTCCCTGAATGTGGGTGTATGTTAGAAGGACTGGGCCTCTGGTAGTGGACCAGTATTTATCCCTAGTATACCAAAGGACTTCAGGAGCCCATTCCACATAGAGGGATACTCTCTCAGCCTAGACACGTGGAAGAGGATCCTAGGCCCTGCTCCAAATGATATGACAGACTTTGAAGAATCTCCATGGAAGGCCTCCCTCTCCCTGGGGTGCAGAAAGGGGATGAGATGGGGGTTGGTTGGGGGGACAGGGGAGGATGGGAGGGTGAGGGAAGTTGATTGACTTGTAAAACAAATTTGTTTCAAATTTAAATTAAATATTATAAAAAAATAAAGATAAAGGTACCAAACGGCAAGATTTTCACATGATGCTCTATGAGTTTCCTCTATATAACCTACCTAGGAAATCTGTGTTAAACATAGAGACAGCTTCCAACTTGCATTGGTTTAGATGAATAATCCCTCAATTTTCTAATTTCACAATTAAAAACTATATCTAAAAAATTGATTTTTTATTTGTTTTCAGGTAATGATAAATGGTATGAAATGGTATAATACTCTCTCAAGAGATCAGGGAGGGAGCTAGGAGAAAGAGAAGGAGAGGAGAGGAAAGCTTGTGGGACTAGGAAGATTGAGTCAGGGGAGGAATAAATGAGAGAAAAAAGGGAGAGAGGGATATCATAAAAAAGGTTTCCATTATATGTTTCAAGAGAAAACTGACTCTGGAGAAATTTCCAGAGACCTCCAGGACTGACCCCAACTAACAATTTGAGCAACAGTGGAAAGGCTTTCTGGAATTCAGGGAAGGCTACCATAAATGCCCTTCCCTGATAATGAGATCGATGACTAACTTATCCACCATCGTAGAACCCTCATCTAGTAGCTGATGGAAACAGAAGCAAACACCCACAGCTAAACACTGAGCCAAACTGGAATCCAGATGCAGAGAGGGAGAAAAAGACCAAGCTGCAGAAACCCACAGAGACAGCTGACCTGAACAAGGAGGAACTCATGGACCCCCAGACTGATAGCTGGGAATCCAGCATTGGACTGACTCAGACCCCCTGAACATGGGGCTCAGTTAGAAGGCCTGGGCAGTTTAAGGGACCTCTGACAGTAGAACCAGGATGTATCCCTGGTGCACAAAAGGACTCTGGGAGCACATTCCCCATGGAGGGATACTCTCTTAACCTAGAGGCAGGAGGAAGGGCCTAGTCCTTACTCCAAATGACTTGACCCCTCCTGGAAAGTATCCAGGATTTAGATGACCCCTCCTGGAAGGCATCACCCTACCTGTGGAGTGGGGGGGGAATGGAATGGGAGGGTGGTCGGGAGGGAGCATGAGAGGAGAAAGAGAAGGAGGGAGGGACAGGGAACTAGGATCAATATGTAAAATAAGAAACAACAACAACAACAACAATAACAACAACAACAACAATAATAATAATAATAATAATAATTAATAATAATAATAAAAGAGAGATCAGGAAGTAGCAGCAGGTCACAAGTCTGACTCACATGCTGATTGCTAAGCTATATAGTTCCCTAGGCTCAATTTAGTCACTGGAATTTGATTTCTATTCTCCATTTAAAAGGATTATCAGTATATACTGTAGGTCCAGGACCTTGCATGCTACCCTTCAGATGGACTCAATTGATTTGGGATGGGGCTCACCTGTTTTACAAAAGTTTCCCAGACAATCTTAATTTGTGGAGAGTTGCTGGTGGTTTGATGGGTCTAAGTGACTTCTTTTCCCACTTGTTCCTTGTTCTTTCCTAAGGTTATTAGGTTATTATTTTCAATAGCAGAAGTATCTTTCTATTGGCGACATTCTCTTCTCACACAGCTTTTGTTATAAGCCTTCAAATGAAGGACATGGACTCTTTGTTCCCTCCTTTGGGCTACAAACTATGGCCATCTATGGTTCTGCTTGTCTGTCTTTTCCAGTCCATTATTCTCTCAAATTTTATCCCTTTGGAATATAAATGTACAACCTTGATCATTTTCTCCCCAATGAGCTAATTAACATTGATAGAAAGATTATTGATGTTAGGAATTCAGAGTTCTTCCAGTTAGTGACTGTGACACATTGAGAAAATTATTCAAATTCTCTAAGCTTCAGGCCCAGTTGCTAAAATAAAGAAAAAAAATGCCAATCTAATAGCATTATATACAAAATAAATTAAATATATGCTCCATAATAGAAATGATTCAATATTTAATAATAAATATTTTTGAAGCTGCTTCATTGAAGATCTTTTATTCTTTATCTATTTTTGTTGTAATCCATTGCAATATCTTGGGCTTTTATTTGTCTGAGTTTATATGACTTGACTTTTCACATACCCACTCTCATTTCTATTTTTATGATTTAACATATGTATTCTATAACCCCACAGTGCCCAGTAAAATATTATTCTAGATTTAGCAAGAGTTTTATATAATCTTAGTTCAAGATTCTATCTAATAAGAGGAGGAAGAGATGGCATTTAAAGATGATAATTATTAAGCCACTTTATTGTTAGCTTGATGAGCACACAGAATATCCAAAAATATTTAAAATACTTATTTCCTTCAGGCTGCTATGTCACCTAATCTAGAGTCCATCATGGGTAGGAACACAGGAGTAGCTTGTTGTCCAAGTCACCCTCTCTTCAAGTCTGTCCTTATCTCTCTTAATATGATTCACAAGCACCAGTCAATCTCTCCAAATTATTCATCATCTTTGATGCCCTTACATTGAATGTACCTGTCTACTATGGATGCTTTATCCAAATCTCACCTGTATTCAGAATTACAGAGATAAAATACCACATCACAATCATTATTCAGTAAGTGGAAAGTTGTGTTATTATTTTTTTTAAAGGAGTTAAAATACACGCGATGGAGATGAGGTTCGGTGAAAGAACTATTGACCAGTATGACCAAGGCCCTGCATCCGAATCCTAGCACCTGGAAAAAAAGAAATCCTGACGGATTTATCTTGTCTATCATTAAAAAAAGATGTGCAAAATTATATGTTAATCACATACAGACAAAAACATCTGGGGAAACTTCAACATCCTTTTATATTAAAAATTCTCTGATTTTTTGGAGCCCATTCCCTATGGTGGGATACCTTGCCCAGCCCTGATCTAGAGGGGAGGGACCTGGTTCTACCTCAACTTGGTATACCAGACTTTGTTGACTCCATAAGGAAGGCCTTACCCACTCTGATGGGTGGATGGGGGATCGGAAGGGAAGGAGAAGGCTCGAGATGGGGATGGAGGAAGAACTGGGGTTGGTATGGAAAATGAAAAAATAAATAAACAAAAAAGAAAAAATAGTATAATCTTCAGTTCCATCCATTTTACTTGTTGGGCTTTAAATAAAGAGTTCATTCATTAAAAAATAAAATCCTTAGCAAACAAGGGGTAAAGTTATCCTATCTTATATTAGCCCATTGAGATTATGAATTCTTTCTCCCAAAGGGAATTAGGCAGACATTTTTAGTGTTACCACGTCAACATGTGATTTCTACCACAGTCACAAAAAGAAGAAAAAGTATAACATTTTCAAAAGAAAAACTGAACTGTCATTATCCTAAATTGACATAAGAAAACCCTGTGGAAAATATTGTTTATAAAAGCAAAAGTTTTAAATGAAACACATACTATAAAATTTAATTGACTTTCTAAGTAAATTAATACTTACAAAGTACCAAATTAGTTTGAAGAGTAGTCTTTATCTTTGTAGTCAAAACTAAATCTTGACACTAATCCACATAGCATATGAAATAACTTGAATACATTATAAATCTGAACTTAAATTAAGCAATAGAAAAATTCTTGAAAAATACAATACATAAAAATTCATTCATATCTTGGATAAAAGAATGTCTGTAACCATAAAATAATATTATACAAATTGCTTCTCATGTAATGGAAACATTCTGTTTATCAGTAAATACACATGAAAATGCTTAGGCAATTAGAGACTGGATAGAAATATTCAGAATGCAACTGTTTGACAATGAACCCAAATCTTTGGGAATTATGAGTGAATGTAAACAGAATTACTATAAACCAACAATTAAAAAAATTGAAAAATTCTATTAATGAAAAGAGGTTTCTCATAAGAATGGACAAGAGCTATAGAAAAGGCATTAAATTTTATTAGTCAATAAACTATACTATAATCATAATATTATTTAAACTAAACTATAATGATAAAAAATTCTGCATCCATAGGGATGGCTAAATAAAAATTACTGAGCTTAGTTGTAGAGAAACTGAAATTGTCATTGTTTCTATTGCAATGGAATGGCTACTTTCAAACTACCGGGAAATTTATAGAAAAATTATCTACCGTACGAAGCAATCATTCCACTCATATCTACATGAAAACATACATCTATAAAAATATACAAATATATCCATATGTCATGGTTACCTGCACAAGAGCTGCACAGCTAAACATTCCAACACGGAGTGGGAGTGGCTTCTAAGTACCACCCCTCGCTGAGGAGCTACTGCAGTTGAGGGCTACTGGAAGAGGGAGAGTCACTTCTCTCTGTGACTGCTAATAGGTGATTGCTAATAGGGTGCATAAGCCCCAGTGTATGACTTCACACTCATGTATATATGGACAATAACAATTGGACTCAATGTTTTGTACACACACACTCATACACACACTCATACATACACACATACATACACATTCACACACACACTCATACACACACATACACACACATTCATACACACGCACATACACTCACATACAATACACACCACACACATACACACACACTCACACACACAAACACATACATACACACACACACTCATACACACACACATACACTCATACACACACACATACATACACGCACATACACACACATTCATACACATGCATATACACTCACACAATACACACCACATACACACACACACACACACACACACACACACACACACACACACCAAAGCAGAAAGCAAGCATCAGTTGCCAGGAGAACTAAGAAACAAATCGTAGTATATTAATAAAATAGAGTACTATTCATTTCTTTTAAAAGCAGTGGCATGGATGAATGTCAAAAGTATACATTGAGTGAAAGAAATCAAATGCTAGCACACACCAACCAATACATTAATTGTAGGATTTCATTTACATACGGTCTAATAATAGACTATCTTCATCTGTGGCATAAAAATAACATAGTACTTGTCTGCAAGGCAGACTTTCTTGGCAAGGGTCAAGAGGAAACTGGACTGATGGCAGAACTCCTTTTGTTTGGTGTGAGATTACACCTCTAAGTACAACAGACAAAGTGTGAAGTGTTCACTTAAGATCTCTGTGTTTTATTGGAAGGGTGGTAAGATTCTTCACCAGGAAACATTGAAAATAAAACATCTCACTTGTTTCTCTTAACATCCTCCAGGTTCATATGAGTCATCAAGAATGACATGATTTTTCTACTTTCCTATGGCTGGGTATTTCTCTGTTGTGTGAATAAACCATATCTTATCTGTCCATTCACCCACTGGTGAATTTTTGGGTTGATTCTGTATGTTAGCTATTTTGACTAGTGTTGCAATGAACATGGAACACAGATCTCTCTTTGACATACTGCCTTTAGCTCTATGCCCAATAACAGGGTTGCTGGACCATATGGCAAGTTCTATTATCTGTTAGTCATAATTTTAGCTTCCTAGGAGCCTCCACACAGATTTCCATAATAGCTATGTTAATTTACATTTCTACTCACACTGTGCAAGAGTTCATTTTTCTCATATCTTTGCCAATGCTTATTTTCCCTACTATTTCTGAATAATAGCCATTTTTTAAGGGAATGAGATGGTATCTCATTATGGTTTTAATTTGCAATTCCCTGACAATTAGTGATGTTAAGTCAGACACAGAAAGATTTCTCTTCTCTGTGGAATATAAGAATAAATAATCTCATAGAAGTAGAGATCAGAATAGCAGGTACCAAAGGCTGGGGTGTATAGGAGGGGAAGAGTTTTGAAAGATGCTAGTCAAAGATAGATACTTATCATTATATAGGAGAAATGACTTCAAGAAATCCATGTACAGCATGATGACTACACACATGGCAACATGTTATAATACACAATGGCAAGAGAGGATGCTAAATTTTCTTAATACAAAAATGAGGGAAGGGAATGCATTTATTAATGAGATAGATTTTCCACCTCACAAAGTATGTATTCATCTATACATATTACTGTACAACATAAACACATACAATTTTACATGTCAGCTTAGGAACAAAAAGCCAAACTTAAGCAACATGTATTTATTTAGTAGAAAGAAAATTGGCATGTCAATACACCCACTTCATCTTTTACAAAGAGATTTTTCAAGTATTTTCAAGTGTAAAAAAATGACTTATTTTTCAGGTGGAAGCCTATGGATTATTTTCAAAGAAAAACTCGGCCTTATAGGTTAATATTCTTGAGAGAAACAAAGAGAAGCCAGTAGCATATAAATATTTCAGTTCTTATTAATTAAAAATAGGATGTTTCACAATCTGGAGGCTTTTAACACATGAAAGGACCCAAAGAAACAAAGGTGAGGCGATCAAAGAGGGATGTGAAGCCAACAGCTGTGACTTAGCCAGTTAACAAATGGGCAGAACAGAAACAAACTCAACAGAGCTCTGGAAAGTCTGTGGCTTGCGCTAATTAAGATGTTACTCAGAACACCTGCAATGTTGCCCAGGCTCCATCGCTCCCCGGAAACAAGGGCTCCAGGGTGGCAATGGCTCTCCATGTAGAGGTAGGATAAAGAGACTAAGCTGGAAAAGCAACAGAAGTGGTCCAGCTTGTGCTACCTGTGCAGCAACTATTTTCAAGGAATAAGGTAAAGTCTACCCTCCATCTTGTCTCTTCACATGTTCTTCCCACAGTCAAATAATGCGCAAGCAAGAAAATACAAGTTCGTAAGGTTGGCATTTATCCCTTGATTGTCAAATCTTATCTTTTTAAGTGTGTGTCTTTGTGTGTGTGTGTGTGTGTGTGTGTGTGTGTGTGTGTGAGTATGGAAGTGCATGTGCCATGATGTTCATGTGGAGTTGTGTATGGTATGTATGTGTGTGGTGTATATGTGTGTGGTTGAACATGTATGAGTGTGCTGGTGTGTACATGTGTATGTGTGTGGTGCATATATGTGTGTGGTGTGTTCATGTGTGTCACGTGTGTATGTGTGGGTGTCATATGTTCACATGTGTGAGAGTGTGTGTGTGTATCGTGTGTTCATGTGTGTCTATGTGTATGTATATATGTGTGCTTATATGTGTGGTGTGTATATGTGTGGGTGGTGTCCACAAGTGTGAGTATGGGTGTTCATGGACCATGATGTGCATGAGGAGCTCAGAAGACAACTTCTGGGAATCAATCAGTTCCTCCCATCATACTGGGAACTGAACTTGAAGGCCTCTCATCTCTAGTTTTAAAAGTGAAACTCTACTTTGATTATGCTGTTAATGTATTATTTAGTGCTAGGAACATAGCATAATGGCAGAACCATGTCCTGGCATTAGCTAGACAATGGCTTTGATTTCTAACTTTAAAACAAATTCTTACAAGTGACTCTGAGGAGATTTCCTGTGTTTCCAGACAGGAAGATAAAATCAGTAAGCACTTTAGAGGGTTAAACTTGTGCCCGAAATACATGCACTTGCATAAACAAATAAATAGTTGTATTTTCCTTAGGACAGTAGCTCAACAATGCTTCACCCCCAACTCTACTGGGGTGCACACTGAAGAGGCTCCTATTCCACCATCTCTCCATGCTCCTTGTAGACCCTCAGATCTCCAAGCCCTTTCTTGAAACCAGCTGTCTGCTGTTTAATTTTTTTCTATCCTACAAGTGTCATTTTTTATTTCCATTTTACTTGGAAAAAATAAAACAGAGGTATAGAGGGATTAAGAAACTGACTTGAGGCCAATGAAGATGAAACAATGGCGAGAGGCTCAGAGTCCCATCCTGTCCTCCTCTGGACCTTTAAGATGAGGAATTGGTGGGGCCAGGCTGCTCGAGTAATTGGAGACTCTGTCTTTCTGATTTCCCTCTGGTCTGGTACCACAGCCAGCCAGCCAGGACTCTTCTCCCCTAAGCCCCACACCGTGTCCAGCTCTAGTGCAGACATCTTCTCTAGGGTCAGCTCTACATGGCGGTCCTCCTCCAGATGACAATCTCTGTTGTTGGCATTTGGCTTGCTATGATTGTCCTTATTATGTTTAAGTGTGTCCCTTGAATCCCTACTCTCTCCAGGACTTCCATCATGACTGATGGGGCATTGAATTTTGTCAAAGGTCTTTTCTGCTATAAAGAGACAATCATTTTTTTCCTCTCGGTTTGTTTATAGAGTGGATTACATTTATCGATTTCTGTATATTGAACCATCGTTGTATATCTTGGATGAAGCCTACTTGACCATGACGGATCATCTTTTTGATGTGTTCTTAGATTGTTTGCAAGTAATATATTGAATATTTTTGCACCTATGCCCTTAAATGATGCCTTATTTGTAATGAACAAAAATGGAAACAACCTAGCAAGCTATCCCTCAACAGAAAAACTGATAAAATATGGTATGGTTACACAATGGAGTATTATTCGGCTGTTAAAAATGGCATTGTGAAATTTGCAAGCAAATGGATGGAACTGGAAAACAAAACAAAGAAAGATAAATATGGTATATATTCACTTATATGTGGATATTATATAAGTGGCTAATATTCACTTATATGTAGATATTAGCCATTAAATAAATGATGACCAACCTATAATACATAGACCCAGAAAGACTAGGTATAGAGGAAGGGAATAGGGTCCACAGGGGGAGGAAAATAGAATAGATTTTACAGGTACTCTGGGGGCCAAGTGGGAACAGAAATAGCAGGACCAGGTAGGAGTGGAGATAGGATTGAAGGAGGGAATTTAGGGAGAGACAGCAGGAACTGAGAAATATTTGAAGGATCATATGGAAACTTAGTGCAGTAGAAATGTCCTAAAATATGAGTGTGATCCCCATGAAATCTCCTAATAGTGGGAGATACTGAGTCCCAATTAGCCATCTCTTATCACCAAATGGTGCTTCCAGTATCAGAACTGGGTTGTCAATTGAATTGTTGGCCAAGAGTGCCCAATGGAAATCCTCAAACAACCCAGGCTGATATAAAGGATTATTCTGTGCAAACTGGCAGCAGAGCCCCATTGCCAAGGACAACATCCACACAACTAGCTGAACATGGAGATGTCTAGCTGGTGCCTTCACCCTACATTCTTATGTCTTTGGTGTGAGAAGGTATTCTGCAGGCTACTGCAAGAGAAACATGGAAACCAACCCAGCCACAAAACCTTTGACATACAATCTGTCCTGCCCACAAGATACGCTAAGGCTATGGAGGCACAGAACTTGTAGGAGTAACTAACCAATGTCTGACTTTGACTTTTAAGGCCCATTCCACAAGACAGAACCCATACTTGACAGTTATTGGGTGACCCAGAGACTAGATAGCCCAGAGACCTAGGGTAAAAGCAAAAACTATTGATTTAAAAGAAAAAGTATCAAAAATTACTCCTAATGATACTCTGGTGTACAAGTCATTGCTTTATCCAGTTGTCAAGCTTACTACTGCATGCGATGGGAACAGATGCAGAAATGCACAGCAGACATTATATATGGAGAGAATCTTTAGAACACACAGCTATGAATGGGAGGTCTCCTTCAAATCCCACCCCTCAGAGCTTAGGGAAGCTGGTAGAAGAGAGGTAGAAAGAGCCAGAGGAGAGAGAGGACACCAGGAGAACAAAGCCCTCTGAATTAACTGAGCAAAGTGCATATGAACTCATAGAGGCTAAAGCAGCAAGCACAGAGCCTGCAGTGATCTGTAATAGTTACCCTGCACATATATTATAGCTCTTAGACTGGTATTTTTATGGAACACTTGTGTGAACAAGTAGATCTCTGATTCTTGTGCCTATTCTTGGGGCTCTTTTCCTTCTGTTTGTTTTCCTTGTCCAGCCTCAGTGTTCTGGGATTTGATTTATATTATTATATTTTATTTTGTCTGGTTGTTATCTCTTAGAAGCCTGTTTCTTCTAATGGGAAACAGAAAAGGAGCAGATCTAGAGGGAAGGGAGGCAGGAAGGAGTGGGGGGAGCAGAAACTATAATCAGGATATATTGTATGGAAAAAGAACACACTTCCAATACAATGAAAAATGGAGGGGGGGGAAGAAACCAGTAGTCCTACTGTAAATTCTTTCATAATTACTCCTATATGAATTTTCTACTTCATTTTCTCTACAGTGACTGAGGATAAAATAACTCAGAAGTCATAAGACAAACAGAGAAAAAAGGAAAATAGTCAAGATGGTATTTCTGCTGTCTCTAGTTTCCTTCAGTTTACCAAATATCCCCAACTAAAATATGTAGACATTAGTTTTTTGGTCAAGGTCTTATTATGTAGTTCAGGTTGGCCTGAATTTCATTTATCATGGAGACTAGACTGGCCTTGAACTCACAGAGTACTGTGAGTTCCCAGTACTGCCTCTCAAGTACTGGAATTAATGGCATATACCACCACAAATAGCAAAAATGTGTGTGTGTGTGTGTGTGTGTGTGTGTGTACAATTTCTGAGTGTTGATTTCAGGGTGGATATCTTGGTATTGGGTATTGGATAACTAATTAGCAGGCTCATCTCTTAGTAAAGAATCCTTATCCAGTATTTCCAAGGAATCTGTTTTTCATTCACAAATGACCAAGAAGTCTTACACAGGAACACCAAAGTACTTTCATAGAGAAGCAGTGAGAACAAATGAGACACTCACTCATTGGTTCACTATGTGAATCTGGTTTGGGGCTTTATTTCTTGAATCAAGTAGATTGAGAAGAAATACTTGAAAACATTTTCTTACTCTGCATACTGGGGTATTGTAAAATGATATCTATACCTAAAAATGCTAAACTTGTAAATTCAGTTGTCATAAAGATGTGTCAATTCACGGTCTCATGAGGGGATTTTAATCGATGAGAAAGACTGGATGAAATAGCTATTATATTAAATAAAAGCAAAGGAACTCCCTAGCAGAGGGCCAGTTTTGACCTATTAGAACCCTGGTATCATTATCTACAACACTAGCCTACAAATTCCCTTGGAATCAATGAAAGTTTCAATGAAAGAATTTATACACAAGACTTCTACAAACTATACTAGATAGGTAAAATTGGAATGTTATTTACTGATGAGGATAGGACTGTCATAAAATAATCTAAAATAAGTCATGACAAAGAATGTTATTTATTAAACAAATCATTGCTTATACAGTCTTAGACATAAGATTTCACTACAGATTTCTCAAGAATTTATTCATGCTCTATGTCTCAGAGATACTGGAAGGCATTGATTGGATCCTAAGTCCCCCCTTTCTTGGATTTTATGAAGCCCATTCAGAATGAGCCAGGTTGAGAACACCACCAATCCCATGTTCTAAGTCCATCTGTTGGCAAAAATATAATGCAAACAGCTTTATAAGTGCTATTTTCAATGAAATATCACAGAACAGCTTGTCCCAATGATATTTCTAAAGCTTGCCTGCAAACCGCCTACTGGGAAATCCAACAGAAAGAGAAGGGGGCTGAGGGGAAAAAACATACAGACAAGTGACAGGAATGGGGGAAAAAGAAGAGTGAAAGGCAAAAACAAATTACCAAGAAGGGGACACTGGGGAACATTACTGAGACTAGTGGTGCCATATCTAACACAACAGTATTAGAAGCCCTAAGAGGGAGAACAATCAAAAGCAACTGTATAAACTTCACTGAGATTCAGGCCAGAGAAACAAGCACAGACAATGCACCTTGTCCAGAAAAAGCTTCAGAACACAGTAGCAGCTCAAGGACCACAGCATCATTACTGAAATGCTGAATGGGACACGTGAAACAGCCATTTTTCTAAGCTTCATTTAATCCTTCCCTAATATAAAAGTTCATTTTGCAAGAACTAATGGAGATCTCAGTGTTCATTATGAACTTTGTAGGAAGCAAAAGGCCTATTTTGAGTCTCTTCTTTTAATATACAAATCTATTATACATTACACAATAGCCACAGCATCAAAATAAAGTGTTTACATGCATTAGTTTAGCACCGACCATTGCAGTGCAGATGATATCATCTGGGTACTTACTTACCTGGGGTCGGATAACTTTTACAATATTTTTCAGGGCAGTGTCAGGGGATGGAGGTGAGCAGTCAGGTGTTGGGCCTGTAGAGCTGTTTCTATGGTGACCAGTTCCAGGAGCAGTAATTGCTACCTCAGAGGCATTATCTGTGAATAAAAATAGAACTTCCATGAACTTAATCAGTCAGTTTACTTCTCAAGACTTGAAATTATTTTTGGTGAACATGCGTTGAGATTTCAACTTAAAACTGATAATATATATATATACATATATATGATATACATATATATATATATGCTCAGTGATGTATTTTAAAGAAAAATACAAACTGAATGCTTTGTTTTCCTTTAAGATGACTATTAACCCTTGCAATATTGTTCCTCAGTTTGTAGTGGTAGATCATCTCTCACAGCTCCTAAGACTACAACTATATGAAATACCATAACCTCACTTTGAAAATGAATATAATTTTTCAATATGATGGGTCTGTCCAACTTTTCTCATAATCTTTCTAATATAAGCTCATTTTTGTTAAGCAGGAATTTTGTATCTCTTGCTTCCTAAAGTCCATATGCTGCCCCCTAAAATAACTTTGCCCAGCCATCTCTAAATCATAGAACTTTAACACAAAGCTAACATTTGTATAAAGCATTAATGAATTTATGACTACTAAATAATCATATAAAATTCAAAATTAAAAGAAATGAAAATTTAAAATCTGAATTAACCCTCCCTGGTGCTTTGCATTTGATGGTGGGAAGAACAGAATGTTTTAAAAGAAACAACTTGGAATTCAACATCTTCTGCAATATTTTTCTTTTCAATTTATACTTAAAGTATCATCAGAAGTACATTTTAGAAATGTCTGAAATACTTTGAAATGGATGGAAAATAACGTAACTTCGGTAAGCACACAAAGTTTATCTGCTTAACTATAAGCCCATAGTCTCTCAGTCGGCTTTTAATGGAAACTCCTACAAGTATGAATCTGTGAGAAGTTCACTTCTGTTATGTTTATTTACATCTACATTGGTGTCTCAATAATTGTATGTCCCAGACAGATGAACTAATGCAAATTAGACTAAGACTGTTTACTACAAATGAACATCTTTCTGCTTTATGGTCATTGCTTATAATCTCAAGTGAATAATTTGTGAAGGCATCTTTGTTCATAAAAAAATGGGGGGGGGAGAGACTGGTTCCCTTAAGACTGTGTGCATCAGTAAAAATGCTATTCAGGACCTTGAGATGGTTTAGTCAGTAAAGAGGCTGCTCTGCAGGCATGAAAACCCAAATGCAGACCCCTAACATCCATGTAAAAGATAGGGTATTAGCATGTATCTGTAATTCCAGCTCCTGGGTAGGTCAGGGAGAAACAGTGTCCCTGGAGATCACAGGCCAGTGCACAAAGACAAGTAAATAGATTCAGGTGCAGTAAGACACCATGTTTCAAAAACTCAGAAGGAAAGCAAAGCGATGGAGGAGGAGACCTAAAGACAAGCTCTGGCCTTAACATGCATGGACACATATACGAACACGCATCCCCCTGCACACATCAACATGAACAGAGATATACACACAGGTGTGCACACGCACATGCATACACACACACACACACACACACACACACACACACACACACAATGAATTCAGTTTCACTGGGGAATCATGAAACAAAACACATCAAAAGTAGCACATTTAAATTAAATGGATCATTCACAAAAAGTTTTGAACTGTCCAAAGCACACTCATAAGATTTAATAGATAAGGTGGACGAGTTAACATTATAGAATAAGTGAGGTAATCTTCTAAGTGGGTAAATATTGAAATACAGAATCATCAGTTGGCAGGATAAGAGCACATCGTTCCGATTCCTTCCTTTCACCCTTCATTCTTTTCCTTCATTCAACTATACTTAAAGAAAACTGTTGGGGATAGGTGTGTCAAGCTCTATGTTTCGTCGTAAAGATGATATAAAATCTTGCCAGGTGATGAGAAAAGAAAGGACAAAAAGGCAAAGCACAGGGGACTTTAGGGCAGTGAAACTGTCCTGTAGGTATTATTTTGGTGGGTTTATGCCATTATTCATCTATTTACACCAAAGGTGAGCACTAAATTAAACTGTAAACTTTGGGCAATAATGAAATATTCGTGCAGACATATCACTTATTGCAAATGCACAATTCCAGTAAGAGATGCTGATGGTGGATAGGAAACATACTCTGGCTCAGTCTTCCTTGTGGGTCCAGTGTGGCCTAAAATATCAAGTAGATTTTCCGATCAAAACTAATTTTCTTTTTTTAAAAGTAATTCTGTGGTGTACTGAATATGTACAGAGAAAGAAAGACATCAAAGATGGCTATGGTCCTGTGCTTAGGAAGCAAATGGGTGCAGCTTGCATCTATAGAAATGAATAAGGTTGTATGAACACACATTCTCTACTTTAATGCTTACAATACTGCTTCTGCCCATTTTCCTTGTGCTTTAGAGTCTAATGAATAATGTTAGATATAATTTATTATTATTATTGTGGTTTGTTTTATTGTTCATACTCTTTCTGTATTACACTCAGAATTGTTTCTTATATTCATATTTCAGCTTATTTTTCTTTCTTCACTTGTACCTAGTCTGCTGCAAACTCTTAATTCAATTAGACTTTTAAATTCTACGATTCCTATTTATTTCTTACTAGATAATCTGTATCACTGCCTGATATTGCTCAGCTCTCCCCATCTTTTAAACTTGGCTTTTATTTACTTGAAAATGGCAAGTATGGATTGTTTTAGTGTATGTGTTTAGATAGAATTTTTTAATGTTTTTAGTTTGGGATGTAGTAACTGTACACATTTGTAGGGTGCATGGTGATGTTTCAGTGTCTCTAGACAATGTGCAGTGCCTGGATTCGGATAATTAGCTGATGAATCATCTCAAACATTTATCAGTTCTTTGTATTTTGAATAACTGGAGGTGGATAGGGAAAAGAAGGATGGAGAGGGGAAAATGATCAGATGTTGGGGGAATAGATGGACAGGACAAAGAACTTCTGAGCTTGTAAATGTCTGAGTCTGGTAGCTGCAATACTGAAGTCTTCAGTGATCTGCCTCTGAGGTTACACTAGTTGGTTTCACTGCTCATCTCTAAGTCATTTGATGTTTCACTCAGGTTGTGGAAGTAAAAATCTAGAGTATTAAACATAACTTACTCTTTTTTCCTCCATCACATATTAATTCAAAACTGCATCCAAATTTGCATTCAAATACTGAAGTTGAATTCTGTGAAAAGCATGCCTGTGTACCAGACAGCTTATTTCATCTTTCTGTGTTCTTTACTACAAAAAAGAGAATCGTTGTTGTTAACTATCATCTGTGGCCTCAGTGTGTAGATAAAATGAAAGACAACTAATGTACATGTAACTAATTATATATAAGTTTAATAAATGTTTCTTTTTCTGCTGTCAAACTAAATATTCTAGTGAAAGTGGAGAAAATGAAAGAAACCCCATAGAGAAAGCAAGAAAATAAATGAAAACATTTATATATACCATATCTACAGAAATAGGATTGAGTAGCTGGAGCCTATTTGAGATCATACCTTTTATTTGTTAATACAGATTAATAGAGACAAAATTTAATTCCAGAAATAAGAGATATCCTCTTGAGACCTTGTTTTGTCTGGATTTTCCAGAGAAAATGAACTAGAGATGTCTCCACATGCAAAGAGATTTCCTGTCAAGAACAGGATCACAGATTTCAGAGGCAGAGGGTGGGCTCACGATCTGCAGCTGTTGGCTAGAAAAGCCAAAGAGCCAACATGCCATTCCACTTTGACTCCAAAACACAAGGAAGCAGGAAAGCTTGCAGGCTAAGTTCTATTATGAAGGCTAAAATGCTTGAAACCCTTTAGACCATCTCTGAAATCCAGAGTACACAAAAGTTCTTGCTCAACCCATCAGTAGGGCGTGCCTCATTACTCAGCCCGTTGGCTATGACTGAATGAGGTCCACACATTAGGGAAGACAAATCCATTTGCTCAGTCCATCATTCAGATGTTACGTTCACCCACAAACAACCTCAGACAAACCCAGAGAAATGCTCTGCCAAGTGTGACCATCCTAATGTGCTGTTAGGTTGACATTAAAATTAACCACCATAGAAATGACTCACTGCCAGGAATCTGGCCTTATCCATTTGATGCTTGCTTGTTGTCCTATGTTTTGTTTTTTTTGAACATTAATGTCAGGAAAGAATGCTAAAAACTCCACATAAAACGTAATCCAAAAGTTTTTTTTTTATTGTTTGAAGTAGTTTAATATAAGATATAAAACACTGGGAAATCAAGGATCAAATTACTTAGAAAACATAAGAATAAGTATCTTCACTTTCTGAATTTGTGATCTGTTATACTACCTTAGCCACTTGAGTTTATGCTACATTGATTTTGCATTGTTTATCACATATACTCATTTCTCTTATCCTCTGTGTAACTTACTTCAATGTAGTCTCCAAGAAATACTCAGTGAGATAGGATGGACCACGCAAAACCTGTGCTAAATAAAACTATCACAAATGTTCCTTACAACTCAGAGAAAGATGATCTGGCTTCTCTGATTCCATGCTCATTCTTTCTGAGAAAAAAAAATCTAAGTATAGAATATTCTAGACTTCTGGAGTACACATAAAAATCTTGGAAAATTAGTTTCATCCTAAAATACCCTTGATATATCATTTAGTAAGTTACCCAGTGGACTTTGCAGAATGGAGCCTATGTCCAAAGACAGGTTTCTGTGTTCTACCTGCAGTTGGTGGAAATAATAAAATAAGGTGGGGAAAATCTGACTAGAAGAAATTGCTAAGTATACCTGGAGTTTCAGATAGAAATGAGACTACTCAGCTTAAGTTACTACACAGTAAGTTATTCATTTTGTTAATTGAGAACCTTAAAAATAGTAGAAACACATTTGATATTACAAGAAAAATATCCTACTAATATAAAATAATACATGTGCAGTGTTACAGCCTTGCATCTGTTACATCATTCTCTGGTGCATATTGAATAGTTAAAAGATAAAGGACAAAGGACACCTGACAAATGATATTGAGGTTTCTTTCAGCTGGGGATTTAGAAAAGATACCAAGAGGAGTAAAGACAAATGATGCAAATTGTAATTTCCATGTGGGAGATAAACTGTTGGTTTATGGAAGTAGAGACAGATTAAGCATTTTCAGAGGTTTGGCTAAGGGGATAAAGAGGGGATGATTAATGACAAAGTGTAGCTGGACATGTTCTACAACACCGTGGGTCACTTTAGCTGACAGTCATTTATTACATACTTCAGAAAGTCCGCAGAAAGAAATCTCAATGTTGCTAACAGAAGGAAATGACAAAGGTTTAAAATGATAGTCAATTACCCTCATTTGATCATTATATACTATATGTATCTAAAAAATATACTATACCACATAAATACATAGTTATTATATTAATATTTTTTCAAATGTTCTCTGATATATCAGTAAACTTTTAATATAAAGAAGTGGCAAGGAGCATTCTAGAGGTAAAAATGAGCAATAAATATAAGGGAAAGAGGAATATTTGCAGGAAACAGGAAATCTAAATTTGAATAGAATGCAATAATATTCTTAGAGGAAATACTAAAAGGAGAGAATATATTAGGATTTTGGGATTAGTCAAATCTATGCTGATATCCTGAAATATTTCATCTGTTTTCACATCTATGAAATGATGCTTTTCCTATAGTGTTGTAAAGAGAAACGACACACAAATGAACATAGTTCATTGTATGGTGCATAGTAAGTGCTCAACAATAATTATCTATAAAAACAAACAGTGGGCCAGGCAGTGATAGCACACTCTTTCAATCCCAGCACTCAGAAGGCAGAGGTAGGCAGATCTCTGTGAGTTTACAGCCAGCCTGGTCTATAGAGCAAGTACCAGGATGGGCTCCAAAGCTACACAGAGAAACCATGTCTCTAAAATCCAAAACCAACTAACCAACCAACCAAACAAACAAACAAAAGAACAAAACAACAACAAAAAACAGTGGACCATACTCAGTTACAGGTCATAGAGTATGGGAACTTGCATTAATACGTATTTGAAATGGAAGTGTTATTCATCTTATGGAGAAACTGGGGAGAGTTTTATATAATATATACATATATATATGCTTATATGTATAATGCATATGAATAATAATTGTCCCACATAATTAAAAACTAATCTTGGTCTTCTTCAGACCCCCCCCAAAAAATAGTACAGATGAGATGTCACTTTTAGAAATAGGTTATGAAATCACTGGATTCTTTCTGGGATGTGTCCTCTTGGATTCTCCATCTCTCAGATCTTTAAGAAAGGAGGTGGTCACATAGAAAGAGCCTTATCAAACACCAATGTAGCATGCCAAGGCTCTGAAGCCATCAGTTCAGCAGTCCACAAGGAACTTAAATGTGCTTAGCACCACACAAATCAGCTTGGAAGCAAATCCTCCAGCCCTCTGCCAAGCCTTGGAATGACCATAGTTCTACCCAACAGATTGACAGTACCCTCATGAGAGACCCTCAGCCACAGGCATAAAAACAAATCTATCCTAGCTTCCTGATCCAGGGAGATAGTATATGCTTGCTGTTTTCAGACACAAATTTTTGGATGAATTTGCTATGCAACAACAGATGACTAGTATGTTAGATGTTTGGTTAACATTTATAGCATAGCCAATATGTTTGCTGCCCAGGCTGCAATGGTAAGTAGATTTTAAAAATCTTTTATTTATATGTAATGAAAAGTATAGAGAAGCAAATATTAGTTATGAAATTGAGTTATTTATGCTGCATACTGGACTTTAGATGATGAATAAGGGGTCGAGAGTGTGATATTAAAAAAGAAAGCATTCCAAGGACAACAGAATACGGACTTGGTCAGAAGTATAAAAGGACACTATAGGTCTGGGGAACTGTAGATTTCTTAATCTGGTTGGAGCTCAGGATGTGTGTGGAAAAGCAAATGGAAATGATGTTTGCAAGATAAGTATTAAGATCAAGAGGGGAACATTTATGAAAACAATGAACTGTAGAAAAAAAGGTCAGCCACATTGCATATCTACAACCTGTTTTTCCCCAGTCTATGAGCAAATGCTGCTTGCATATATATAAAGAATAGGCTAAAAGGCCATAATCACTTTAAAATTTTCTACATGAGAAGAGTCCTATGTATATATATATATATATATATATATATATATATACACATATATATATGTGTGTATATATATATATATATATATATTATCCTACCTATAGGATAGCATGATTGACAAGCAATTTCAAGTTGATATCTGGTGTTTAATTAAATTCAATTTGTAAATAACTTTAGCCCCATCTATGCCAGGGAAGTTCTAAGAAGCCAGCAACCCTGGTGCTGAGAAGACATGAGAGCTCTCAATGAGAAGTAGCCCGATGTACAAAAATGTGGGAGTACACAGTCTCTCCCCACATTCGCTCTCTTCCCATTCCCCAACCTGTAGCAAGGAAAGGGTCATACAGTTTAACAAATCCTTAGAGTTGCACTCTCATTGTCGAGCAACAGTAGTAAGAGAAAAGCTTATGTCTCATGATGATTCTCTATTCAGAAGGAACTCAAGAACTTGGGAGGATTCTAATAACATTAATAGGATTTTACCATCTTCCTTCAGGATTGACGCCAAGAATGGGAGATACTTCACCTGGACCAGGAAGAAAGAAATAAAAGGAAGGAAAGAAGGAAGAAAGGAAGGAAGGAAAGAGAGAAGGAAGGAAGAAAAGAGAAAACTAGAGGAGATAGGCCCCCTTCCCAAAAGTTGATATTTAGGGACGAATTAAGTAGCAGAGGAAGAAAGTTTGGAGAAATAAATATTTGTCATTGCAGTGCAGTGGCCACTCCTGAATTCTTTCATTGAGCTTTTGTAATCTAATGCTTGCTGTATTTTTGTTTGTTTGTTTGTTTGTTTCCTGTGCTCTGTTGATTTTGAGTCATGGGATGTCCATTTGTTATTGTCAACAAATTCTTTTCTATAGCTTTTCTCAGTGGTCCTTGTATTAACCTCCTTCTACATCTTTCATTTCTTTCCAAAATGGTATATATACCCAGCCTGACTAGATAACGCCCACGCATAATCCTTTCACCCAGTCACCAAGCTCATGCAAAACTATCACAGATGTTGGAGATAAAGTGTTCTTTCTAGGAGTAAATCCTAGTAGTCTGTGATTATGTGAAAAATGAATCTAATACCACCAGATTCTGTTATAGTTTATACTCACTCAAATATCATTTCTAAACTTTACTTATATATTTATTATTTATCATCCAGTCTTGATGTCCACTCCAAGCCAGCCTTTTGGGAAACTTTGATTGTTCTTTATGAGATCTTATATCTACTCAAGTTGTGATGTCTAAAAACAACCCATGTGAATCTGTATAAACAATTACTTCAAGTAGGCATTGACACAGTAGTCAATCATTTCCCTTCACACGCCCCTCTTTCACATACCTACTATGCAATATCACAACTTCCTCCACTCCTTTTACCACCTAATGTCATCTATTCCACCAGTCTTCTGGATTCTCATTTGTTTCTTCATCTTAGATACACTGACCCATCCTTTTGTAACTCTCTAGCCAATAGTTACACTCACTCTTTTATTTTACAAAATATGCATAAAAGCAAAAGTATACTGTATGCCACTGATACTTTAGTTCACAATTCAGATTCAACCTCAGTTATTCCCCTAGATGTTTGTGGTGTTCCTATTAGACAGCTGTTGGCTGTTGGCTTTAGTTCCAGATGGCCTTCGGTGAGATCTGACTTTTCTCTTTCTCCTATAAACAGTCTGTTTTCAATGTCTGGCCATTACAAGTAGATAAAGGTCTTGACATAGCACCACTTTGGAATGACGTTGAAAGGTCACAGTTCAAGTTCTCTGGATATATATTGGGTGATGAATTGAGATTGTGTCACTTCCCAACATCTTTTACCCTTTCCTTTTTTCCCTTCAATAAATATTGTTTCCAAGAGCACTCACTAAATCTGTACGCTAACATCTATCTCAAAGTCAGCTCCTAGGTGAATACATCCTGAATTTAATCTAATCTAATTGCTCTCAATGGTCTCTTTTGCAACTTTTAACAACAGGTACTTATTACAGAGAAATCCACACTATTGCTAAAATTAGGTTAATAATGTAATATGCTCTCACAATGTGTTCATGTCCTGAAAAATAACTAGACCCCAAACTACCAACATGTATTTCACCAAAAAAGTAAATCTTAATGCAATGTCTGTTCAATCTTTCTATAGGGGTATATTAAATGTAATCTTTTTGTTTCATATAGATTCAATTAATGTGAAATACAATATTGAACAATATAATTTAATTAATATAATATATGAGCTGTCTGACCTCTTCTAAGATCCCACACTCTAATCCCATTTTATGTTCTTGAAGGAATTCACATGAAAATACATGGAAAGCATCTGCATTCTGTTTATCAGATTCACATAATTTCCTTATAAAAATGGAAGTAAATGTATCCATGATGTTATTCTGCATCAGTCATACTCAAGGTCCACATTGTGTCCTTGCCTCAATCTCCCCTCTATATTCCATTTTTAAGGAAGTTAGAGTTTAAGTTTTTTCATTAACTGATCTATGGTTAACACGAAATGCTCTTTAACCAACTAAAAAAAAATAAATAAAATGAATAATCTCTAAAAAAAAAATAGAGTGGCTCCTGGTCCCAAATCTTAGGGCTCTGACTCCTTTCCACGTGGTTTTGTCAGCATTGTCTTCCTCCATGTGATGCTTCATCACCAGGCTGAACAAAGATGGCTGCATGTCTGACATGGTAATATCAGAGTAGAGAGGGACATCTCTTCCTGGCATAATCTAAGAGTTCTGTGAATCAAAGCAGTATAAAATGTTATTATGCAACCCAATTATTGAAGCTCATCCTATTCATATTGTTCACTTGAGAGTGACTTCAGAAAGATTCCCTAGTCCCTTCTATCAGGTGAAAACAACCATCCATAAAGAAGTAAACCCTAACAAAACCAAAATAGCCAGTGCCTTGACACTGGCATTCTTAGCCTCTGTTGTTTCTATGATAGTCAATTTAGGGAATGATATTTTGCTATAGGGCTAGATAGAGTAAGAAGAAATAGGAAAAACTTCTCTTGAAATATATGGCCATGTAGATGGCATCCACTGTGCAATACTATGATATTGCTGAGGACTATAAAGGGATGAGAAATGTGGGGGAGTCAAAGAATAAATGCTGGCCAGGTGTTCACTAGACCCCCTACACTTCTATCACATCGATAAAGAACATGAATGTGACGAGCACGTTTTTCCCCGCTGCAGGTCTGGTCCCACCACCACGCCAGCCCCCAATAATGCAGAGGCTCTGTATTTGATACAATCCTGTTGGCCAGTTACTATCATTACTACAGCCAGGATTTCTGCGTCCTCTTAGGATTCCCCATGACAGCGCCCCCTACCACCAGGAATCAGTTTGAAAAAAGCGACGCCCAAATTCCCAAATATTGTTTATAAATGTTTGTTTTCATTTAAATGGGCTTGTTTATAAATGGTTAATGACAACAAAAAAATCTTTTTAAAGGTAAAAAGGGGATTATGGTATAGATATGAATGCTTTGTTTTGAAATGGATTTTTCATTTATTATTATTTATTATTATTATTTTATTATTATTATTTTTCATTTATTATTATTTTGTGATATGTGTATTTCTCCTCTTATTTAGGTATTGTGTTTATATAGCTCATTAAAAAATGTAATGTATAATTTAGTACAGATTATAGAGAGTTACCTATGATAATCAAAACTTGGAGTTAAGTTAGTTAGGATTTCTAGATATACAGAGATGTATTTGAGATGAATAGGCATTCTTCAAACCTTTCAAAGACCTACAGAATATGGCATGTAAAATGGTTTAGGGTTTTTCTTGACAGTAAAACATAACTACTCCTGACACCACCACCTTCATCAGAAAGGAAGATGGACATTAAAGAAACTTGTTACAAAGTTTACTTTCAATATGGCAAGACTAGCCATACGGGCAAGATACTGCTCTTTTCTAGACTGTTTGACTTTATGCTGGATAAACTGGACATGCAGGACCCACAAGAAAGTGACTGCTGAAACAAGATGGATAGTGCTACAGGGTTCCTGCTTCATGAAAGAGTCTGTCAGACACACTATGGCCTATAGGCTAAAGATGAAACTTTACAGAAGAACTTCAGGTGACTAACCAGGCAGTGCGTTGTCTCTGTCATTTCTAGAGTTTATATATTATCCTTCTGTGGTCTTTGATGGAGTTGAAGACAGATAGTTATGGTTATAGTTTTCCTTAGTTAGGATTAAAGATAAGTTACATATAGGACTTTAGACTCACAGAGATAGGATAGATGATATTTTCTTTAAGTCTTACAAAATGTTAATGGACTAAATATTGTTAACTGTGATTCTTATTTGATAACTGTTGTGTGATATATTTTGCTATGTTAAGGATAAAACCCTTCTCTTTATTTTAGACAGAAAAGAGGAGATGATCGGAGATGTTATTCTGTAAATGTGTTTCTCATATTGGTTAATGAA
The DNA here is from genome assembly GCA_030556225.1 of Cricetiscus sungorus. Lineage (NCBI taxonomy): Eukaryota > Metazoa > Chordata > Mammalia > Rodentia > Cricetidae > Cricetiscus > Cricetiscus sungorus. Next base: position 6,603,831 of record JANBXA010000395.1, on the reverse strand, counting down.
TAAAGCACTGTGGCCAATGGGAAAGCAAGATAGGTGGGGCTAGGAGACAAGGAGGAAAAAGGAAGTAGTAAGGAGGAGTCAACATGGAGAGCCCAGAGAGGTAGCACGCCAGCCTCTGGCCAGTAAGATGTGCCACATGGAAATACTTAGAATAGTAGAAATGGGTTAATCATTAAGACACAGCTAGCTGATAAACAATGATAGTAACTGACCAACAGGATTGTATCAAATACTGAGTCTCTGCATGTTATTGGGGGCTGGCGTGGAGGTGGGACCAGACTGGCGGCAGGGAAAAACATGCTCATAACACATGAATATGGAAGTATACATTTAAATGTATTCCCTATTATCCATTATAGTTCCTTCCCTCTGTTTCCAACCTTCATTTCCATAAGGAACCTCATGGTTTGTTTCCTCTTACCACTGCATCCTTTTCCCACATACTTTCTTCTGGAAGATGGGAGGGTGGAGGCAATTAGAGGCTGGCCTGCACCAGCATCAGATCAAGAATCATATACTAAAGGAGGATGCCCCTAGCCCAGCTAGTGAGAAATTGAAAGGAGAGAGGACTATGATGAGGGATAAAGGTGAAATCAGGTATAAATTGGTTCAGTCTGATCTGACTCAATAGCAATCTATGCACCTGTTATAGCTGCAATCTGTTCTCTGATCCTGTCAAAGTCTACATATAATGTGGCTGCTTTGTTTTAACGTCACCATTATGATCTACAGTAGAGGAAGTCTCCATGGTAATCAAGCTCAGTTATTGGATAGTCAAAGTTTTGTAGGCATAGATTTTCATGTGCTTTAATCAATGTAATTCACATTGCTCAATTAATATCTATATTTGCACAAGACTTAAAAAACAAAATTTCAAATACTGAGAAATTAACAAAGCTAAATTTTCAACTAAAAAGTTTACATTTAAGTGATCCTATTAATGTCTGTTTTATTTTATATTCCTCCAAATCTTTTTTAAAATTTTCATTACATGTTCGATCATTTAAAACTTTTATGTTTGAATCTCTTTCGTTCATATTCTTTCCCTTGTTCAAGTTCTTCATGATTCACTCCCCTTCCCTACCCACCCAACTTTAAGTTTTTTCTAAAAAAAAAACCAAACAAAAAACCTAATGAAATGACAAATCCCCCCAAACCAGGCATAGTAGATTTAATTTATATGCAACATATGAATGACATATTACTAAGTGTCATTACAGGCACACATACAATATTTTTCTGAAATGTTTGTCATGTAACTTAAGTTAATGTAAATTAAATATGTGTCAAATATTTAATGGAGTTAAGGATTTTGTTTCTAAAATTCCAAGAAATTTCATGAAAATCAACAACTAAATAAGGATATTTAAGTATGGTGATTGAGTCACTATTGCTTGGAACCCACAGTTATTTTGTTAATCTTATATTTTGGTATAGAATGGCCTTGAATTTGTTTCTTCTATTATATCATATGAGCATATCTTTTCTCAAAACACTGTTACATTTTGTAAGTTATGAAGATAATCATGAAAGCAAATGCCACATACTGTAAGAGGAATAAACGCCTATGGAATTACAACTTATTTAGATGTACTTTGGAAGATGTTTCATTGCATTTCTTACACTTTGATGAATCAGATGGAATGGTACCAGGATTTCCAGAAGGCAAACTAGGAGGCAAATGTGTAATTTAATTCTTAGCCAGCTTTCCTTTATATACTCAGCCCAGGAGTAAGACAACTAGCAGCAATGACTTACATCTTTTCCTACCCTAGACAATCATTCTATGTTCAAACTATCTGCATTCTTCCTTATTGAACATTTTCTTTGGTTCCCTTTCCTAGTGGTGCTTTCAAGTACCACTAATTCCAATACCACTAAGGTCTTTTGAAAGCTATTTTTCAGCTGGGAAGTGGTGGCACACACCTTTAATCCCAGCACTTGGAAGGCAGAGGCAGACATATCTGTGAGTTCGAGGCCAGCCTGGTCTACAAAGCTACACTGAGAATCTGTGTCTCATAAAACCAAAAAGGAAAAAAGAAAAAGTTATTTCCATTTAATATTACCTATGCTTTCCAGATTAAGAAAATTGTTCCTATAACTCCCACAAAATAAAAACGTTTTATTTAAAAACTTGAGGGGAATTTTGCTACTAATGAAGTATTGTTTAAATATGTATACTATAGAAATGTAAATACATAACTATATAGATACAGATGCAAAGGCATATAATTGTTTTAAAGTCTGGGTTTCAATTAAAAAGCTGTGCAGATGTTCTTGGTTTCAGCCATTTAAAGTATACATGGAATAAAGTGTCCTGAAAGCCAGTGATTATTAACTGTGTTTGGTAAGAGTAAAGAGTATGGGCTATTTTTAATATTTTCCTACTTCTCAAACATTCTTCAATCAGCATATATTAATTTGATACATCCATGTTTGCTTCATCCATCAGCTACTTTTATGAAATAGATATGTAAGAACATTTAAATATAAACTATTCCTCTATCTCTCTTTCGTGTCTAAAGACCTACAAAAAAGGAGCCATTGATATATACACTGAGAATTTATTTCCTATAGCATTTAGAGTCAAAAACAAAAATAATTGGCATCTCTACATCAAAAGACCACAGTATTCCAGTGGAAGAGGCAGCCTACCAAATGGAGAAAAACAATCTTTACCAGATATTTATCTGACAAGGGGTCAATATCTAGACTATACAAAGAACTAAAATCACAAAGGATAAAGAAAACAAAAAATTTAAATGGCCATGGAACTAGTGTTCTCAAAAGATAAAATAGAAATATTTTTTAAATGTTCAACATCCTTAGAAATCAGAAAAATGCAAATTAAAACTTCTTTGACATTTCATCTTACCCCAGTTGAATGGCTAAAATCCAATAAACAATTGGTGACAATTTCTGGCATGCATGCAGTTTGGAACGCTGAACACATATTTTCATATTACAGGAGTGCAGACTGGTGCACTCACTATGGAGATCAGTGTGGAGGTTCCTTTAAAAAAGCTAGAAAAAGTCTACCACATGATGCACCTATTCCCCTCTTGGGCACATGCCCCAAAGACTCTGTATCCTATTACAGAGATGTCTGATTACCCATGTTCATTGCTCTCTTTTCACAATACCCAGGAAATGGAAACAGTCTGCCATTCATGGATGGATTATAAAACAGTAGCACGTTTATAAAACAGAATATTATTCACCTGTCAAGAAAAAAGTGTTCAGGTAAATGGATGGAGCTAGAAGTCCTGAGTGAGGTCACCCAAACACAGAAAGACAAACATCACATGTTTTTCTTATTTGTAGATGCTGGCTTCAACTCTTTAGACAAGTATGCTTCATTTCGTACACCCATAAATACTGGGAAACTAGTAAGAGGATATGAATTATTCTTTCAGGGGAAAGGAGAAAGAACATAGTGAGATGATGGGCGAAAGAGGAAACAGGAGTGGTTAAATGGGGTGGGGAATGAGAGAAAGGTAGAAAAAGGAATATTGGAGGGAGGGGTACAACTAACACCAAAGACATGAAGAGGTCATATGAAAAGCAATTATCACAGAAGCTTCATAAAATAAAAATGTGTTATAAAAGGTGTTCAAGTGGAGTTACACTACAACAGCACCACAATGCCCCTAACTAGACACCACAGGCTAACAAAGAATAAGTTACCTCTTCTGAGGTTATTGTCCGGTGAAGTCCAGCCTCCAATTATTATAGGCTTTTGCAAATGCACTTAGTTTCCTCCCAGAACCTGATGGTAAGACCCTATTGATGAAGATACAACATACTTGAGTCATGGGACATGGAGATATCAAGCTAGTAATAGCTCTGAATCCCTCATCCCTACTGTCTAGCTTTCATAATGCTGGGATATGTGGTATCGGGGAGAAAAGTAATCTTCAGTCTTACCCAGATATGAACCCTGTGAGCTACAATAAAGACGGCCTGGCAAGATAGGATACTGGCACAGTGGTGACAAAAATGTTATGGAAATAATAACAACTGTCTGTTAGGATTTAAAGTCCATTCCGGAAGATGGAACTCTCATACCTGGCACCATTACTGTGTCTCACCTATGCCTGGGCAGGTCACGAGCCCTACTGGACAGCCTATTACTGCTCTACTGAAGGGACATTGTATTAAAATGACCCCTTAAGACTTACTTTGATACTCATAGATCAGGGCACCTCTCAAACCTTATCAGAAAAGCTTCTATTTTAGCAGATGATAATTAACACAGAGACTTGGTCCAAAAGAGCTTGTGAGAACCCGAGGCAGTGGATGGCCACATGGAAATGGTGTTCCTGGACACAACGGGGCAGTTGCAGATATCAACTCCCAGCAGCTGTGACACCACAAACATAATCTATGCAAGCTCAAGTAGGACAAAATGCAAGCATAGAGAGGGATTGTGGCCATGAAGCCCAACTCTCAGCTGAGGAGTTAGTTATTGGTAATTGGATTGAGAGTCTTTTTCAAGGGTATGGCCCCTGGTATGTAGGAGATGCTTCAGTGGATGTCCACAAACCCAAGATACATCCACCACTAGTTAGACTAGATGGGTCTAAAAGCCTGAGGACATAAGGATTGGTGGGTATGGAATGAGGGGTGGGTCTAGCAGGAGTTGAGGGAATAGTGGGTGAAAATGATCAAAACACAATGTGTAAAATTATCAAAGAATTAATAACATATTTTTGATGGGGGATGTCTTTCTGTATATATGTTTCTCTTGTTGGTTGATGAATAAAACACTGGCCAGGAGACAGGCAGAAAGTATAGGCAGGGCTACCAGACAAGGAAAAGGCTGGGGACAGGATGAAGAAAGAGGACACGAGGAGACACTGCGTAGCAGAGGAAGGAGTAACAGGTCCAGACCCTTCTCCGGTAAGATAAGACCGTGTGGAAATACTTAGATAAATAGAAATGGATTAATAATTAAGGGCTACCGATAAGAATCTGGGGCCATCAGCCAAACAGTTTAATAATTAATATGCCTCTGTGTATTTATTTGGGGTTGAAGGGTTGTGGGACCAAGCAGAAAAGAAGTTCTGACTTCAAAATATTTTTGAATAAAATAATACTTCATTTAAAATCACACAATTCAAGTGTTGCTGATATGGTTAGATCTTGTTATTCCTTGCACAGGTAAAATGGAGTGGAGACTCAGAGTTAATGCCTCATCGGCTGAAAGGAGCTCACAGTTGGGAAACACGTAGAGATTACTGCATCAGTATACATGAGGAGCAAGCCTGGATTAGACATAAGAGACAAGCTAGTGTGTAAAAGGCAAGCACGTGTGTCAATGCTGACATAATTTCTCTCTTTACTAAGAGAACCAGCTCCTTGTCTTCTTAACTTGCTTCAGCTGAAATTGAAGGGTTTTCTTATGGCTGAAATATCTGTGAAGTGGCAAGGCAAATATTGTTTGTTCATAATGTTGCTTCTAATAAATTACTTGGATCCATGTCATAATAACATGTTTAGGATTTATACAGGTGTCCACACAGAGAAATAATAAATCAATTGGCTCCATGTGGTAATAACATATTTAGGAATTATACAGGTGTTCGCAATGGAAAGTAAGCCTACAAAATATGAAGTCATAAGACTTCCTGGAATATTCTCTTAAGTTTGTTTAGCCTTGGTTTTGTCTATTTATTAAGGTTTGATAAAACTATCTTGATTGAATTATCATCGCCATCTGTTTTTGCTTTCAATCAGCTAATATCTATTGAATTGTGCTTGGCAATTACTATTTTACAAAAAATTATATATTTCACTTATGTCTTAACTATTTTAATAAAAAGAATTCATTATATCATTTTGTGGTTAAAATATCTTGAGAATTTAATTATATACATATATTTGACTTTACTTCATATTAATTCTTTGTATTTTTTTCTATTGGTCAGTCTTTTCAAACACATTAATTTTTAAATTGAACTTATTTTAATCCTTTACTTTAAAATGCATTCCTTCTTTGTCTCAAAACTTATGAGTAAGCTTTTCTAGAAAGATGGTAACTTAGCTGCATTTTCTATTTACTGAAACCCATCTGCTGAGTGAAAAACATATTTCTTGGGCCAATGTGTTTGAACTGAAGAAGGAAAGAGTGGTTAAATTAATTTTGGATATCTGTTAAATTGTCAAATTCATATCCTAACTAATACAGGGCCCAAATCAGTGTCGAATGACTTAACCAGGTAAATATTTCATAGATATTTTCACATACTACAGAAATAGATATTTGACAATTGGACATGTGTAAAGGAAAATGGCCATTTTAGTATAAGAATATGGTAAAAAAAAATCCCCAATGAGTAAAAGGAAATATTATTGGCAATTTAATAAAATCATAAAAACAAATGGATGAAAACGAGTAAATAAATAAGTAAATAAGAAACCTAAAGATGAAAATAATTCAGAGAAGCACATTAGTTATTATGCTAAATATAAATGAATTTTCCCAATTGAAAATAAGATTCAAGCATCAGACCAGGGTTTTGCGTGAAAAGCTCTAGGTTACTTTGGAGAAACACAACTGAAATAGAATAATAAAGAAGAGATGGAAATAGTAAATGCTGGCAAGCATGTGCAGTGGAAGGAATCCTCAGACACTGCTCTTCAGAATGCAGATCAAAACAGCATGGTGGCTCCTGAAAACCAGCAAGGAACCCTATGATCATCTAATACCACTGTATAGCCAAAACAAAGGAAACAGTACATCAGCGACATCCACTGTGACACATTTTTATTCTCAGAACCATTAACAATACAATCTAAGTGTCCAAAAATGAATGTGCACTACCTGTAGTGGATCTAGAACTTTAAAAGTAAAGATTCTGAGTATTTTCACCATAGAAATTAGAAGGATTCAGTGAGAGACCCTGTATCCAAGAAGGTAATAATAATTACATGGAGGCCAACTTGGCAAGATATCCGATAGCTCTCTCTGGCTCCCCACACAAAGTCACAGACTCCAGTGCCAGTATGGGAAATGTCCCTTTGTGTTGTTGATCATGTGAGCCCAAGAGACCCCCTAAAAAATACAGTCTATTGTCATTTCTCTTCATTGCATTATAGATATTGAAGGGAAGAGCCTATTTTTGAAGACACCACACACATTGAACAAGGACTGGGAGGACTAGGGCTGGATCTGACTAGGAAGCTCTGCTCTGAGGACTAACTCTCACAGTACTAAAAGGGGCTATGCAAGCTGCCAGTGAAGAAAGCATGGCAAGATATCCCTAAGGGTACAAAAGTGGTAATTATATTCTAGGGACAAACAACAGCTATCAAATTGGACTTAAGCCTTATATAATTCATGCCTCAACCTATAAACCTATTCCACTACCACAACTGATAGGGCCTTGAACTCTAATAGAGAATTTACTAGTGCCGCTAATTTCTAACCACTACCCTCATATCCACAGTGAAGTGTAGCTCATCAAAGCAGCTCCTTTTTGCAGTAGATGGAGTCCATTACAGAAAGCCACAATGATCAAAATGCAGAGAACAACAGACTCTTAGAAGCCCTCAACACAAATACTACATCTAAGGTGCAGATGATGTCCCAGAAGAGGGAGTGCGAAGAGATCCAGAGGGTCGGGAGAACGCCTGTGACATAGTGTCTTCTCTATGTGATAAGACAGCTGCACCCATGGAAACTCAATACACTGCCTAATCACACCTGAAAAAGGACACATCTGGTTGACATGGTGACGTGACAGGGGGATTTCACGAGGTCCCACCACTAGACAAAGAACTGCAGGCTGCCGAGAGAGGGAGAATCAGTCTTCTCCAGAGATAAACTCCCAATTGGTCATCTAACTGCAAATGGTCAGCCCTAAAAATGTAGACAGATGAGCACCATTAAAGGAACTCAGCAGCTTGTATTTATGAATATATTATGATATATATCTAACAATAGTAATTAAAGGGTAAGAGAACGTAAATTTGAGATAGGGTCACTGAAGGAGTGGAAGGGGAAATGATGTAAATTCAGTATTCCTATATGAAATTCTCAAAAAATAAATATATAAGTAACAATATTTTTGAAGATAAAATTTAGAGGAAAATGTATTAATGTCTTAGGCACATACAAGACACTTTAAGAAACAGACATAAAGAAAATATATAAATGTGAAATGTCTGAAAGTATTTTTGTATCGGTCATGTTTTAAAAATAGGCCTTGGTCCTGCCCCAAATGATGTGACAGACTTTGATGATTCCCCGGGGGAGGCCTCACCCTCTCTGAGGAGTGGATGGGGGGAGGGGTGGCAAGGTGATGGGAGGAGCGAGAGAGAAGACAGGAGGGGACCTTTATATTATGAGACTAAGAAAATGTACCTGCATTGCTATGGTCTTTAATCACAAAGCAAGTGCAACAAACACATTGTGGAACAAATAATAAAAGGAGAATTGGTGTTTTAATCTAAAGATTTGAGACATTGGACATAACAAGAGCTATGAATAATAGAAAGTCACTTTTACTATGTCTTGATAAAATTTTTAATTTATTGATGTAAAATTTTTAAATTATTGGATGATTTTATTTATACTATAAAGTAACAACATTAGTTTAGAAAATTGGGAGTTCTCTGAAATAAATATCCTAAGTATTAATCAGGCATTTTCTCAAATGACATGTACAATTAACAAAAAAATAACTTCACTTAATTTTTTGAGTCAATTAACATTTGACAACATTTTTAAGAGGGTCCTCATATTCTATTAGTAATTGTTCAGTGATTTAATTAAATACATTTTACTTTATGTAAAATATCTTAGTGTTCATCTTATAATTTTCCAAAAAAATTTTACCTTCTACCAGACCTTATCTAGAATAGATTGGTTTCTATATAAGAATCCAATATGTTTTATAGTTGGCCCAAACAACATATATATGTACATATACATATAATGTTTATTAAAGCTTGTTAGTTATAATATTTAATATCTCATATTCTATTGTGTTTTCATGCATCAATGGTATGTATGAAATAGTATGCATCAAGTGTGAGTTTTGATTTTCTGCAAAGTCCTCCCTGTTTTGACTTTTGATGTTTCAAGCCTAGGTAGCACAAATTATTTGATGCAAAATTTGTATGGTTTTTATTCCTCAGTATTATGTTTTCTCAGGTTTATCATTTTATTGTTTTGTTGTATTAATATCTAGCCTTCAATTAAATTTTAACTGGTGATATTGCTCCTCAAAGCCTTTACTTAAGTTGGTTTTGTTTAACAGATATGTGTGTGTGTGTGTGTGTGTGTGTGTGTGTGTGTGTGTGTGTGTGTGTGTTCATGTCACACACAAGTGGGAGTGCATGTGTGAGTGTGTGAGTGTGTGAGTGTGCACTCGGGGACAGAGGTCACTTTTCACTTCATGTCTTGAGGAAATGTTTCTCACTATCCCTGGAGCATTCCAGTTTGGGTAGACTGACTGCCAGAGAGCCTCACGGATTCTCCCAACTGTGTCTACTAAGTCTGGGGGCACAGGTACACACTGCTACACCAGACTTTTACATGTGTGCAGAGGACATGAAACCCTATTTCCACGTGAGCACAGCACATGTCTTCCCAGCCAAGCCATCTCTCCAGCCCCAGGACTTTGCTTTGTTCCTCCATTTAGGACATATTCTGTTGCTCTAACTTGCTAGATCACCTTAAAGAAACAAATAGTGAGGGTTTTAAAAATTGCCATCTACATGATCATTATTTTTAATTATTATTTATTATTAATTTTGGGGGGTCAATTTTCTACTTTTTGCTATGGGTAGGGATATTTTAATTAATACACATTCCTTTATTCTTTTATTTTCCACTACTGTCTTAAAAATACAAATTTGTTCCTGATTTTCAGTGGTTTCTCTTAAAATTTTTTATAGAAATATATTTAATAAAAACAAAAATTTACTTAGTATCTTACGTTCCTCTAGCTCACTCCGGAACTCGTCTACTCTCTGAGCATGAACCAGTCCCTCTATGTTCTGTCATCCCTGAGTATCTAACATGTCCTGCTCTCACTTTCACTAGTGTGTCTGACTTTTGGCAGTATCTCAAAAGAAGCTCTGTTAGCCTCCTTTGTCCAAAAGTATGCATTCTGTCCAAGGTTGTCCCTACTTCTTAGCCAAGCTGCTAGCTGAACTGCCATGCAGGTTCCACGTGCTCGTTATTCATGCTGGATTTAATAATTTTGCACTCACCCTTCACTTTTGGGTGAATGCATTGAGTGGGAGAAAACAGGGCTAAGGGCTCTGCTACCAAAACTTTTACATATCATTCTAGGATGACAATACATGTCACATTTTGGTAAGTAGAACAATGTTTACCTTACAAGTGAATATAATGCTGCTATGAATAACTAACAGATGCCCTTGTGGTACGAGTGTGCATCCTTTAAGCATATGCCCAAGAGTGATATTGCTGGGTCTTGAGGTAGATTGGTTCCCAATACTGATTTCAAAAGTAGCTGTATAAGTCTGCACTCCCACCAGCAATGGAGGAATGTTCTCCTTACTCCACATCCTCTCCAGTATAAGCTGTCATTAGTGGTTTTGATCTTAGCCATTCTGACAGGAGTAGACGGTATCTCAGAGTTTTGACTTGCATTGGAGAGTGGGAGGATAGGAGGGATAGAGAACTTGGATTGTTATGAAAAATAAGTTTGTTTTTAATTTAAATAAAAAAGATTTTTAAAAAGTGAATTCAATGCAAATGCATGCATACCGAGTCTTCATATGTATGTAAAACTATGCACAGAAAAAAATAGAAAAGAAAGTGTACTAGAATGTTAGTTGCTCTGATAAGTAGGATATAAAGAGTTTTTACTTCTTAACTTTGTATGTCATAGGAAAAAGTATTAAGAAAATTTATTCAGTTTCATGATTAGACTATAAACATTCTTAAAAGCTACTTGGAGGAAAATAAGCATTAATTAGCAGTGTTGTTAAAAATGTTTAAATAATAACACAAATCCAACAGGATTTCCTAAAGAAAATAATTAAGTAAAAAGTACATGAATTTATAGGTTTGGAAAAATATCTATATTTCTGTGTCTCCAGATTTAGACAAAGTTTTCTCTCCCACAGTTTATCAAAGTATTTCAGTTGTAATGATGACCCAGGATTCACACAGATGCCGGTGATAAAATGTCTGTTAAGCTTCAAAATAAATGAACTATTCACCTAGTTCACTGTTCTGTTCATGGCTTAGCTTTTAACATCCCACTATTCTCTTTTCATCTTTTAATGCACAGGTAAGACACAGAAAACAACAATCTATTGGTAATGAGTTCTATGTGAAATAAAATCATAGAAAACCATGTGATTAAATGGTGTGTAGTTTCCCCCATGCTCTCTATATAAGTGGGAGAATAAGGTGTCCACAAGGAATAAATGTGGCCAAGTTAGGCAGTAATAAATACAGCTGGGTATACAATAATGGTCTGCCTGAATGCCTATTGTGCCTATAATTTTATGCAATATACTCTAGCTAAAATTTCTATTATTTTATTTGCCTTCTTTTTTGTAAATCTTTTTTGTTTTGTTTGACTGTTTTTTTTTTTTTTTTTTTTTTTGAGACAGAGCTTCTCTGTGTAGCCCTGACTGTCCCGAAACTCATTCTATAGACCCAACTGGCCTTGAATTTAGAGATCCACCTTCCTCTACCTCTCAGTGCTGGGATTAAAGGTGTGCACTACCACATCCCGGCTTTTTGTGTGAGTCTTACACATCTACTGATCCTGGAGGCCCAGAATCTTTAATAGGTACTTAGGAATAGATGAATGGGTGAATGGTTGTATGAAAAGAGAGCATTCCAAACAGCAAGAAGCATATATGCAGTGACAGATGATTTCCCAATGCCAAGTTGCTTTTGAATTCTCATTTCTTTCAATAAAGTAATCATTATTTTTGCTCAATTGCAATACTATATACAATGACAAATTTAACCAGTTGATAAATTTGTAAGTATGTTGCATTCCTGACTGAGGGTAAATAATTAAATACTTCAAAATCTCTATTTTTTAAACTGCTCAAGGACATGGTTAATAGCAAATAAACTATATTTTTATCTTTTTCGTGTTTTAAAAATTGCCTCAGAGATATTAACAGAGCAATTTAGTTTGGATTTCTCAAATTTGTACATTCTAATGTGAATGTAAAATGCAATTCACTGGATAGAATCTTGAATGCAATCAGAACTGATATTAAATTGTTCCCATTTAAATGTATAGTGTGACTACAGCTGTGTGTCAGTTAATTTGGTTAATGTTTCTTAATTGGAGTGTAGGAGTACATAAAAAGGGAACAATCTTGGCATAATATGATATGAATGATGGAGATTCATATAAAAGAATCTGAAGTGAATTAGTGAGCTTGCAACAGACATCTGGCAGATATGTCTAGACAATGTAGGTATAAGAATAAAGGTGTTAAATATAGGTCTTCAAGCATTATGAAAGACTTTTGCAAAACTGTATTTTCAGAATAATACTATTTTCAATTTAATGCTGTTTGCAGCAGCTATTTAGGCAGGGGAAATTAATAAGAGTAATTCCATGAAGTAACACTTTAATCATTAAAATGGCTTGAAATCATGCAACTGTGAATTGCCATGAGCTGCAACGATATTGTCTCTTTTAGAAACATTGAAAATAACTTTTATCATATGGTTCTATCATGTAATATCTAACACTCTGGACTCTGAAAATAACTCTTATCAAGGTTTCAACTAGCATACAAAATGAGATCATCAAAATTAAAACTCTCACAACATACCTGAAGAGCATCTGTGAACTCTATCTATCCTGAGACGCTAGAAGAAAGGATTTTGAATGCTTCTGCTATAAGAAAGTGATAAATGTTTTAGGAGACAGATATCTTTAATCTAATCACATGTTAGATAAACATATAGAACAATTATGTGGTACCAAATGAGCATGAATATGTTAGTGTTTATGAATAAACACAAACTAAATGGTTTTAAGTGCAAGTATGTAACAATTCACTCATCAGATAGTTATTGAAGGGTAACTATGTACTATAGTGAAATCTACATAATCATTACTCAAGAATTTAAATATTCTGAAATAAAAGCAAATATAGTTAAAAATCTGTGTGTCTTTGATAGATGAAATATTGCAGGAGCTTCATTGTTTTATAGACTATATATATTCTAAGTATATTTTATTTTCTTCATAGAAGAAAGTAATATTCATATTTAATATGAATTAGATAGAATCCAACTGTTTTGACAAATTATTTTTAATCCTGTAGTTAAATAAGTTAATCTTCTCTAATTGTTATAGAAATAATTTGCATTAGCTGTAGAAATTTTAGAGAATACAAAAACTAAGCAAACAAATTAGCAACACATGTAATCCTACCAATAAAGACAGTACTGCAATGTAATTTCTTCCTGGTTTAACTCCAGAACTTACGTATAATATTACCACTAATTGGTGTTAAGTGCAAGTGTGCAACAATTCACTCATCAGATAGTTATTGAAGGGTAACTATGTACTATAGTGAAATCTACATAATCATTACTCAAGGATATTTGATTGGATGTCCTCTTACATTTCTCCTTAAGGTGACTGCAGTGTGGGTGGCTATTGTGTAGCCTCTCTGCCCCAGAGCGTCTGTAGCCATTTCTCCTCCGGGAATATTTTATAAAAATCAGCTGGTAACTAAGGGCACTGGCCTTTGTTATCTGTGCCCCTGGGAAACTTGAAACACAAGCAATTCTCCTTGTTGGGGATTAGCTGATCCCTCCAGAGGCCTGGGGATGTGGTCAGGACTATAAACGGTTCCCTTTATGTCAGTTCCCCCTTCTGGGAAATATTTAGGGGTTGGGGAGTAGCTCAGCTGGTAGTATTGTCTATCATTCATGAAGCCTTGGGTTTCATCCCCTAGTTCCACTCAAATCAGGTGTGTTCCTGTAAGCCTAGTACTCAGGAGACACAGGCAGAGTGATCTGAAGTTCAAAGGCGTTCTCAGCTACACAGGAAGATTCAAGCAAATCTGGGATACATGAGACCACGTCTCAAGAAAAAACAAAACAAAGGACATATTTTCATGGCTTAAGTGACCCTTCCTTTTATAAGTATCATCATTACTTTACCATCATTATTTTGCCTTTTGGGTTGCCTCTAATTCATCCATTTACTTCACAATGACTAGAACGTTCTGTAATGTCTACAGGTGGGCACATACAGGTTTTCTGGCAAATAGTAAATAGTGTCCCAAAGCTTCCTATTTCCTTTTGAAAAGAAAAATAAAGATTTATCTTGTGAAGCTAAATCAAACAATCAGACAAAAAACCTCAAGACTGCAGGCTTCATTAATTAGATAATTAATTGTGAATATGGTTAAGAATACAGCCAAACCTTCTGTATATAAATTCTAGCAAGTTCTATACCATTTTATGATCTGACCCTCTTATCTGTAGAATAGGAATGAGAGTACTATCTTACACACTAATACAAAATCAGGTGAATATGCATAAATTGTTCTAACACATTACCTATTTTTTTCCTTTACATGAACTGAGGCAGTGATTTGGGTAGAAGCTATGGCTGAAATGACATATAGCAGCTTGTATGACTGAGAGGTTAAGAAGAGTGGGGATTAAGAGATGTCCTTTCGGGTTTTGTGGCAACAAGACCCTGTGACCTCAGAAAGTACATGTCAGCCAAGGATCATAAAGTGGAACCCTGATTGTGGTGAGCTGAGATGTGAAAGAGGAGAAAGAAATGGTAGACTGGCTACTCCTGGTTGTCAACTTGACTATATCTGGAATGAACCAGGTATGGAGGGCACGCATGCCTTTGATCTGCATCTTGAGGCTGGAGGACACAGCCTTCAATCCAAGACATTGAGACTGGATAACGCAAGTTTTTAATCCAGACTTCACACCTTTAACCTGGGCGACACCTCTTGTTGGAAGCCTGCATAAAGACAATGGAAGGAGGAACGGTGTTTTCACCTGCTGGCCATCCCCTCCTCAGGCCATCCATTCCTCCTTTGAGATCAGCTGAGACCAGCAGCAGACCAGCTGAGACACCCAGCCTCATGGGACTCAGACTTTCCATTCCTTACTAGACATTGCTGGACTGAAGCCTATAATTTATTCAGGGATGGAGGGCGAAATTAATTCCATAAATTCTGTGACTCTAGAGAACCCTAACTAATTCAGATAGATAGATGAGCTGGATGTCCAGTAGGTTCAAGGAACTCCTATTTGTCAATTAGTTGATTTCATTGCCAATAGTTTTTGGTTTTTCCAAATGAAAAGAAAGCAGGTTTAGACATTGATCCACATGTTCAGCAGAAAAAGACAATTAAAAATACAAACGGTAGGGCTGATGGGTACCTCAGTGGTGGGTGGTGTGACTAACTTATGGAGGGAAGGACCTGGGTTTGATCCCCACAGCATTATGTATGTATGTGTATGTTTAAGTGGGTATACTGTAAATACTATTTTATATGTAAACTCACAGGAGGGGAGAAGCATGAATGAAAGGGTGAAATTGCTAAGAAGGCAGAGATTAGAGCATAGAGGCTACAGGGAGAGAAAACTCCCATCTATATTAACAAGAGGGACACGTAAGAAGAAGGAGTCAGTGACCGTTCTCTCCGTGTCTACCCCTCTCCTTTGTGCATTTCTCTCCATGTCTCTGTCTCTATATTTTCTCCTTTGCCTTTTTGGCTGTTAGAGATACTTGATCCTTCTGCTTCCACCTCAAAGGTGCTAGGATTACAGTTCTAGGACGTTTATGCTCTCTTTGAATTGAAATATGAAATCGGCTACTGAGGCAAGGGAGGAAAGCAGCTGGAATCTGAGACACAGTGGGGCTGCTTGGAGTCCATGGCATGAACTAGTGAATTAAGTGATACTCTGCCATTACCATCATTGTCTGACATATAGGGAAACTTGATCCCAGAAGGAATGCACACCATAAAAAGCCACGCTTTCATCTTAGCAAGAGTTCACTGTGCTTTTAGAATTCTTAATCTATGATGTTTAAAGTACAGGTGAAATTCATTTCTTTCTGTTTAGCATGTTGTTTTCAAAATATAGTAAGATTCTATGGATTCAAGCCAAGTCAAACATCGGTCTTGTCAAAATGCCCGTGTGGAGACAGCGGGTGGCTCACAAACCTGGGTCTCACCATGCATGTGGGAATCCTGGTTTCCTCTCTATTCCCCTCTGCTTAGCACCGTGTTACCAATATACCATCCAAATATCCAACTTAACAAATAGTTACAAAATCACCGAGCACCCAGGAAATGCCAGAAAAATAACTGCTGTCTGATAAAATGGCTCTTAACAGAAAAACCAATATTTGCATGTAAAAGAATGCTTCCAAGGGCCTTAGAAAGAGTTTGTTCTTTTAAATGAGTTAAACATAGCCACAGAAATCATGTTGACATTTTGTTCACTCCCTTAGCAGAGATAACCGTCTGTCCTGGTCCATTTGGAATTCTTTTAATTTCAAAACTGTGTTATTAGAAAGAATCTTCGCTATCTCAAACATTTATAAATGTATAAAATATATACTTGTAACCATATAAATATATTCATATCTAAATACATTTGTAACCATATAATACATAAATATATTTTAAACAGTAAATATATTTATGTTATATTCATAACCATATGTATTATAGTCTACATATATTTATTAGATATTGCATATGCATATATTTATCTTCCATGTATATAATATATAATTATAAGTATAAAATCTATATATATTTATGTATATATCATACACATGAGTGTGTTTATATAAGTTTATAAGTATTTAAATATACTATACGTACTATATGTGAATTTATATACAATTGTTATATATAACTATATATATATAGTTATATATATATATATACATATATATATATATATATATATATAGTTACAAATTTATTACATAAACCCTCACCCTCGATCCTGCCTATGGCAGGTGGCAGAAAAAATATAATGGATATAGGGGATTATTTAGAGGTGATACTTCCATTTCAGGCAAACCATGGTCCAACACGCACATTAGCAAATTGAACAGAGGTAACCAAGACCCCCACTATCTTGGCATGTCGCTATTGAGCATGCCTCTTTTAATCGGAGATCATCCATTCTCTCTCAACAGGATTGGAAACAGTCTTTGCCAGTGTTGTTATAAATTGCTCATTAATCAAAATGGATTTATTGAGCATCCATACTGTGCAAAGCCTGCTCTAAGTGATTCAAAATAACAGGTTGCTTAGTTACCACAAGATGGAAAAATTCCCCTGTGAGGGATAAAATTAAATGAAAGGCAGACAATGAAGCATCTTCTTTGATGGCATCTGACTATTTCATAAGAGCTTTTACTGCCTCCACAGCCATTTTCTTTTAAAGCTACCTCATTCATTAATTCCTCTTTGCTGTTGTTCATTTATACGACTGAGTCACCACTGTCAAAATATACTATCCTCTGCTTGAGGGGAAATAGATAATTTAAGGTGGTAGCATAAAAGGGAATCTTAGCAATCCTTAGTTTAGGAAGCCAGTATTATTATTCTTACTCCATATGAAATCATAGTCATTCAGTCAAAGTGTTTGTTAGAGAAAAACTCATTTTATTGGTTGAATCATAAAATCTGGTTGAGTATAGAAATGGTAAACTACTAATTCACTTTTGCATTAAAATTAAACTAGTAGCTACAGTAAAACGTTTTGCTCATCCGGTTCATAAATACCAGATGAAAGGGGACTAATATGCATATTTAACTCATTTCCAGAAGAGAGATATTTTATCTATGAATGGCATTGTCAGTTACCAGGAAAAATTTTCTTAGCCTCTCAGATAAGCAAGCCAGGCAGTATTTGGCCTGTGCAGAATGTTCCATACATTCTAATGCATTAAACATGTGTGCTCAGTTATAAATCTCTGTATTAGATTCATAGGGCCATTGTAACATAGCAGCAAAAGATACATTTTTTTTTACTTCTATTGTCTAGAGGTCTCAGAATGAGGCATTGGCAGGACAGATCTTGTCCCTGAGAAAGCTCTGCTCAGACCTCTCTGCTTGGCTTGTAGAGGGCTATCTTCTTCCTGTGTCACCTCACATAGCCCTTCCCCTTTTGACATTGCAATAGCACATTGCTGTCATCTACAAAATTGATGCTAGGGACCACATAATTCAGTTACTCCCCTGCCAAAACCAAACCACACAGATCCCAATGTCTTATGTAAGTTTGCAATTTTGCTCTTATTTACACGCATGGTCAGAGCTGTCTTCTACGGCATGTGGCCATAGGTTGGACATGCCTGGTAAGGCCTATGTAATTACTTTATTTACTTCTACGAAGATGTTATCTCTAAATTCTGCAAATAAAATCACACCTAAGGTACTAGGGACTCGGATGCAAACTTTTAAAGCCTATTTGGGGTGAAGGATAAACAGTTCAGTATCTAGATGTTTCTTTAAAGATCTAATCATCTTTTTCCATTACTCTTTGCCTCTTCCCCCTCTCTCCTCTCACAAGGAAAGCTTCTAGTGCAGTCAGTGTGCAGAGCACTAACCCCCATTCTGTTTAAATCCACACCATGCTACTCAACAGAATCAACTTAAGCCACAGCATGTACTCCTCGAGATACTGTTCTCTAATGCCCTGGCTACCTACTTCCAAAATGGCTGTCTCTGAATGGAGAAGGAACGTGCTTTACTCCCACCCACCTCTTAGTACCGCCCCACCCCCTTCACTGGCACCACCTTTGACTGGCCACAGTCATTTCTTGCTATGATTTTTTTTCTGTTTAAGTTGTCCTTCCATTGCTGAAATAAACACCATGACCAAAAGCAAGTTGGGGAGTAAAGGGCTTATTTTATCATACACTTCCATGTCATAATCCATCACTGAGGGAAGTCAAGTCAGGGTGTCAGGGTAGGAGTTAAAGTAGAAACCATGGAGGAATGATGCTTACTGCATCACTTTCTGTGTCCTGCATAGATAGCTTTATTATACAGACTAGGTGGTCCTACATTTAGGACCTGGGCATAAATGATACTTAGGGCTGGGCCCACTTGCATCAATTAATAATCAAGAGAATCCCCCATACACATTTGCAGGCCAACCTGAGCTAGGTTATTCTTCAATGGAAAAGTCTCCTCTCAGATGCCTCTAACCAGAACTAACACACTGATCAGCTAAATATTTTTCCTGCTTCCAACCTCATGATGGACAACCCAAACCCACTTTGTTTCAGAATGGTCATTGTAAAGCCAATACCTAATGTTGTCAAAGTCTCCTTTCTTATTATTCATTCTACCTTAGAAGCATCCTACACTAGTCTCTGAATGAAGTGTGTTCTTCCATGCCCATGGAACTCTACACACATTGCTCCTTGGCTACAGCACAGTACACCTTCCTTAGGTGAGGCTAAAATCAGGCAGCATCTGTTGGGAGGAAGTTATCACTCACACCCCAATTCTCCTCCAATCCAGGAGTATGTAGCTTTGCTTCTTGCTCTCACTAACCTCCAAATTTTCTAATTTTTAGGACTTGGACCTTAACTCTGTTCTTTACAACACTAACACAATGCCTGTAATACCAGGCATATTTATTGCATAGGCAAGTGGGAGTCCCCCCTCCAATCAGTTTGGTATTCATCTGCATTAGCAGTTGTCTCCATACCTGCAAGTCCTATCTATGCTGTCACAACAGTAACTCCAAGAGAGGTCAGCTCACCAGCTCACTAAGCTAGTCACATAAAAAGTTAAACATAAGCCATTAAAAACTCATAGCAATGAAAGACTTGAAAATGATAGGATCCACAAAACCTAGAGATACAGGTTAGCTGAATAAATAGAAGAATGCAGAAGCAGTGGAGAAGGGGGTGCAAACAGTGTTCTAATCTAGCCAATAAAGACACAGCTATCCTGATGTTGTCTCTTCAGCTATGGTGTTTATAGAAAGCAATTATTTGGGAGTCCCTGCCAGGAATCCGTATTCATTTTTATTCCTATGATTGAAAAAAAAAAGCACCTAATTTCCATTTTAATTCTAGACTCCTCGCTGGTAGATGTCATAAACACAGCCCAAAGTGCAGAGCATGGATCCTATGAATTCAGCTGGTTTAACTGGTCAAGCTGATTTCTATACTAAACCTAAGTTATCAGAGACAATAGGGTGAATCTGTGCAAATTAAATCAAGTTCCATTTAGGAAAAAATCAAAACAAAACAACAGCAATTGAGGTAGTTTTAGGAATTTGTGTTTTCCAAAAGCAGCTGGATGAATAACTTCTTATGCTGTTAATGAAGCTAGCACTCTTTGTTAAAGAATCAGAGAAAGAAAATTCCCTCCACTTAAATTGGGGCAAGGTCTTGACTACAAGAAGTAATGTCTTACAGGTCAGAGCTAAGCCATAAAAGGGAGTGAAGCTTCTGCAGAATTTTCTTGGGGGTGTATTCTTGGAATCATATTAACATATACCTGACATATGCTATGAACAATCCAAGTAAGCCATGGTGGGTGTGGAAAATAAGATGTTTGGTTTTACATTTACCTGAAATTTGCCCAGACTAATGTGAAGCTCATAATGTTGCCGAGGATGGCCACAAATTCACAGTGATCCTCTTGTCCCAGCCTCCTAAATATTAGGATTGTAAATTTGAGCCAGCACAACTGATGTGAAGGAGAGGGAGGTCCCCCTTGAAGTCGGTACAAGACACAAACAGACACCAAATTCTCAGCACAAAGGCAATTTACTCTAGAGGGGCTGCAAGGGTACCAGCAGTAGCAAGCAAGCATTAGGAGGACTGTTTGCTTGCTGTTTTGTTTTATTGCAGGCATTGGTTTTTAAGTAGAAAGCACAGGGTAGGGTATATCTAGAGTGAGTTGGCAAATCCTGATTAGATGTATTAGCCTAAAACCAAATTTTGATAGTCGGACCTTGGTGTTTTACCTGAGAAGTGAGTCAGCGATGGGGAACTAGCTTTGGGAATAAGGGTAAAAGGCAAAAACCTGTTGGGCCTATGTTTGCCATGCTCTGGTCTGATAGAGTCTTCACCGGGCCTAAGAATGGACCTTGTACACAGAATCTATTATAGTCTTTAGTCAAGATGCCCTGGCATAATTACTTGTAACAGCAAGCAACAAAGTCCTTCAGAGCCATCCCAGCTCTGTAGATTTATAAGAAAAATAAATGAGTGTGTGTTATTGTTTTAACTAAGTCTGGATGTTGGTGTGGTATGTGGCATTCAATAACCAGAAGAGACGTTGACAGGTGGAAATTCAGTGTTCCAATCCTTGTGGCCTTGACATTGTGACTTGTCAGTAGGCACAAGCTGGGGAACCTGAAGACAAGTGACAGTGAAAGATTAAATTCTCATGGGAAGAAGCTGAGGGGACCTAAGGATCTATTCCAAGCAGAAACTATGACTAGAAGCTGGAACGATGGTCATGGTTTCCCTGATGCCTTTTCCTTAAGGATGGTTACTTATCAGGAAAAAAATTGCAAGAGTCACTCTCTCAGTATACACATAAAGACAAAGCACACAGTGAAAAGTCAGCCCTCCACAAACCAGGAAAAGTTCCCTCACCAGAGGCAGTGGTGCCGACATTCAGGATTTCCAGAGCACAAAATGGTAAGAAAATAGAAGTTCTAGACTTTTCCACTGGTAGTGGGGAGAGATGCTGATCTTCAGAATCCAGCCTGTACTTCACCAGGAAGAACATGCCATCCACAGAATGTAATCCCCATACCAAAGCTAAACTCCCAAGTATCCAATTAGGCTACATCTCCACAGCTTCCTTGGTGTCAGAGGTTCTCTATGGGCTAGAGATGGAGCGCAGTTAGAGCACTTAGCATGCATAGTGTCCTGGGTTCAATTCCCACCATGAAACAAACAAACAAACAAATAAAGGTGGCTTCCAAATTCCCTAAGTGAGCTGACACAATGTGGTAGAAAGGTGATCCTTGCACAACAAACCCAGCTAGACTGACAGATCCAGGAGCAAAATAAATTACTGTTATCAGTATAAGCTTAGTGGCTTTTAAACAGCAACAGACGCACAAGATTACTGTTATCAATAAAAGATTAGTGGCTTTTAAATAGCAATAGACACACAGCACAGGCATTCTCTCGTCATAAATTGTACCTTATGCTTCCAGGATGCTCTTTCATGTTGCTTCCAAAGAACTCTAAGAAATACTATATCTTCACATAATATGCAGGCCAATGACTTTTACCATTCACTTATTAACCTCCTTACATGTTTCGGGGCGGGGCTATTTGGGACACCCTTTCCTCAAATATATTAGTTCTAGATCTCTGCAACTCTGATCAGACATCAGTAAGAAGCTCTTGATAGATGTATTTGTGTTGTATATGCTTCTGTTGAATCCCATCTCTCCTCTATGCAATGTTGTGACACTCTTCTTCCTGCCCTATTCCCCATTCACTAACACTTTCTTCAGCTGAATTTAATGTCTTATGACATACATACATCCATTCACATGTTGCATCTTTTTCCAGGTCTAGAAGTGTACCTTCTCATCTCAGATATACTATGGTGGATTTTTCCAAAGTGTCTCTTTGCCTAAGATTCCTTGAGCCTCATCTCTTCTTGCTCTTGGTGTAGTCACTGTGTACTCTACATCTGACAGTTACAACATGTGAAGTCCTTTCAGGTGTGTGTCTGTTTTTCTTATTTCTGCTTGTGTGGGGCTCCTTTTCCCTTCAGGTTTAGTTACTTTAAACTGCTAATTTTAATAGGAAATTAACTGATGGGATTATTAGGAGCCTAAAGAGAAGAGAGTATTCTACTCTCCTTCCTCAGAATCATAATTGTCTCTGGCTGGTACCAGAGTACCAGCTTTGGTGTAAATTCCATTTTCAGAAGTTCCATACATGCTATGGGCACTGGCTTTATTCTTTCTGATGGCATGTGAATCACTCAATAGAACACCTCCATCCACAGCCTGTGCTCATCTGATCTGTTGCTATCCTTATATCTTTTCTGATTGTCAGTGTCACATGAGGGCTGTCTGACCTCTACGTTTCTTAACACCCAGTTCTTTGTTCCCATTTGTTACCTCCCCTCATCCCCTGACATATGCAGCACACAATGAAGAACACAAGTTGAACCAATGAAGCTCAGAGCTCAGCTCCATCCCGATTAACATACTCCTGTGAAGTCACCTGATGTGTCAGGGCCCCCACTTCTCAATTTAAAGTGATGGGCAATGTTAACATCTCACAGCGTCCTAAGAGCTAGGTGAGGTAACACACACAAAGCACTTAGAACACACAATAAGGGCCTTGCAGTTTTAACTACTTTTATTGCCATGGTTTTCACCTTATCCAAAGAACATCCTCCTTCTGCATGGTTAAGACTCACACAGTAGCACGACCTCAGCACTGCTACAAGTCTATTTGTGAATCTCTGTGAAATTCTCGAGCCTATTAGCTATAATGGATTTTCTGGGTTTAACTCAACCCCTCTCTAACTCATCCTTTCATTGCCCCCAACACACACCAACTACTTGGGCCTGAACTAAGAGCCTTGTACATACTAGGCAAGCGTTCTACCACTGAATTATCCCCAGCCCAAATTGCCATGATATTAGACAGAAATAAACCCACTTGGAAATGTAATAGAATTTCTCTATAATAGTAACCACACTAAAAAAGTAATAGCCACACTGTCCTCTTTCTACCTCTAGGCAAGGAATGTCTGCGTTTACCTAGACTATCATATTGCCAACATCCATTCTCATCTTGCTTTGGATGTTTCATCTTCAGTAACCCCCCTCCACCAGAAAATACTTTGAATCTTTAAACTACACCAAGTTAGAGAAATACAAGGTAAATTTAGTAACTAAATACATTTGATAAATTAGAAACAAATAGGTTGTGAAAGGGTCTACGTAAAGACTCCTACTACCAAAGCATTACATCTCACCAAGGATCCTAATAATAAAATGCATCCAAGTGGCTTCATCAAGGCAAGGCCATCTCCATGAAGAGCCTTTAATCATTAGATTTCCCATCAAAAATCATGGCTTACCTGTGCTCACTTGGAATGCAACATTGATCACTGGAACTGCCCTGGGACACTTTCATGTTGATAATATAGCATGAAATAAAAATATTAATGATGCGTCTTCACTTTTGTGAGTATGCAAATTGAATTAGCCAATTGTGAGTAGGAAATATTACCCATTCTCGGAGAAGGTGCCCTTGCGATTTCTAGGGAGCAAGGTTTCTTAGTAACAGCCGTGTCCATGAGATCACAAAGAAAGTTCTCATTTTCTGAAGGAATTGTGTCCAATGAGGCAGATGGTACGATTTCCATGGTGTAATTCCTCTTCTTTGGATAAGACTCCTGAAAAGGAGAAGCAATAAAAAGAGTTTTAATAAAAATACAGCCTTATCTAATTTATAAAAAGCAGAAAAGGTACTTGGGTCCAAGAGCTGTTATCAAATTGGCTAAGAGCTGGTGCTCTGTTTGAGAAGGTACTACAACCATGTTTTACCACACACATTTTAAAAGAGTTATTCTCATTTGGTTAGCCTTAGTTTCCATTAGTCACAAACAGTCTTGATCTTCCTCTGTTATGTATATCTACTTCCTAGCCACAGAGTAAACAGCTTAATCAACAACTCATTTCCTAGACCCTGTTCTTTGGCTGCCTCCTAGAGATAACCATACAACTCACCTTTGGCCAGTTAGATACAAACAGAATTCCCTGGAATGCTTCAGAAGGAATGGTTTTCCCCAGAGAAGATTGTGAGGAGGCTACTCTCCCTAGGCTCCTCTCTGGGGAGGGAAAGACTTTACTTTTTACTATAATGCAAACTCAAGAACAGAATGATAAAAACCCAGAAGATGCAACATTAAGATAAAAGTGTCTGGTACCCTTATGGTATCACTGAGTTGTTCAAACACACCTAGAATCAGTTTCTTCAGTCTTTGTAAGTAAATATTAGCGTCCTTATAGTTTAAGTCATTGCTATTTGAGTTTTCTTTCAGAGTTGTAAGTATCTCATCCAACACATTAATATGTGTTCTTTGTAAATACTGTTAACTATATAATTAATACAGTATGGCCCACAATTTTTAAGGTCAGGATATAATTTAGATTCAGATGTTTATGTTACTAATTCCTCAATATATTCTAAAAATCACAGTTATTAATTATTGTATAACATCTTAATTTCTCATGAATGATTTAATGGTTGTCAATAATTATTTCATGTATATGTGTGTGAGAGAGAGATAGAGAGAGAGAGAATATATTAAGTGCTAGATGCTAAGGACTAGAGCACTAGAGGTTTTTTGTTTTCTGTTTTGGTGTTTTGTTTTTTGTTTTGGTTTTTTGGTGTTTGGTTTTTTTTTTCTTAATTGGTAAGACATAGCGCTTGCTCTCAGGGAGTTCATAGTCTACTTGAGAAGACAAATTACCTGCACAATACATTTTAGAATGAACCACATTTTATTTTATTTTATTTTTTCTATTTCTTACCTTATAAAGTAAGAACTTTACACTTCACAACTGAGAAACAAATAACAAGAAAATAAACTCATTTTCAGAAAATCTTCCAAGATATATTCCAGGGTTGATACAGATTTAGTATGAGCAACTCGTTTCTCTATAATGATATTTACAGTAAGTGGAATTCAAGGTCAGGGTAATTTCGTTCAGATCAAACCGGACCCTCACACATCAAAGAGTCAATTATGTTCACTCCACTCTATTGAAAGCAGGAAATTGGGAGTAATTTATTTTTAACAACAAAGAGTGACAAAGTAGAAAGCATCCAGAGGAAGCAATCAGGAGGGCATTTGCTTTAAAACCCATGTCAGAGAAAAAATGATGAAAGAATCCCCAGTGTTCTATCCAGAGAAGCTGTACAGCTATATAATGCTTTTCTCAACATATCTGAAAGACTTTCCCTCAAGTGTAATCTCACAAAGTGGAGGGAAAGGCAATGCTCTTAAAGGAAAAAAAAAAAAAAAAAAACAGAAGGAAAAAAGACTAATGTTTATAAGACAAGAAAAGGAAATTTGGGTCAATACCGAAAATAACTTTTATGAATTAAAAGTATTACTTTTCTTATAAAATAAACACTGAGCTTAACTCCTGGAATCCAGTTGCAGAGAGGGAGGAGTGATAAGAAAATGGGGTCAAAACCAGGCTACAGAAACCCACAGAGACAGCTGACCTGAACAAGGGGGAGCTAATGGACCCCAGACTGATAGCTGGGAATCCAGCATTGGACCAACTTAGACCCCCTGAACATGGGGCTCAGTTAGAAGGCCTGGACAGTCTAAAGGACCTCTGACAGTGGAACCAGGATGTATCCCTGGTGCACGAAAGGAATTCAGGAGCCCATTACCCATGGAGGAATACTCCCTTAGCCTAGAGACAGGAGGGAGGGCCTAAGCCCTACTCCAAATGACTGGACAGATTTTGATGATCCCTCCTGGAAGGCCTGCCATCCTATCTGTGGAGTTGGGGGGGGGCATGGGAAGGAGGGAGGGAGGAGGGAAGGGAGGAAGGTAAAGAGAACTGGAATTGATATGTAAAATAAGAAAAAATTATACACACACACACACACACACACACACACTGATAAAAGAAGCTAACAAACAGGACTAGAAAGCAACAGATTTTCTATCACTGGAAATCTCCAGCTAGTTATCTGTGGATAATATTATGCATGGAGCACATTTCTCGGTTATACCAGATTTTTGTGAACTGCTCCATGTACTTTGTCTTCTGAACCACACTGTATCCAGAATCTGCTGCAGATCTGCCACACAGCAGGAAATGTGTAAGTCCTGTGCATTAGCTGGACAGTCCCTTGCCCTTTAAGCAGATATATCTACTGTCATATACATGATTTTACCTTTTTGTCAGACTGTTGTTTCTTACTTCATTGCCCTTCAGAACTGAGAAACTATGGTGCATGCATACAATCCTGGCTATGCAAGAAGCTAGGGGAGAGATGTTTTGAGTTTAAAGCCAACAGCCTGGGTAGCACAATGAAAGAAAGAGCAAAAGGAAAGATGGGAAGGAAGGAAGGAAGGAAGAAAGGAAGGAAGGGAGGGAGGGAGGGAGGGAGGGAGGGAGGGAGGGAGGGAGGGAGGGAGGGAGGGAGGGACGGAGGGAGGGAGGGAGGGAGGGAAAGAGGAGGAGGGAAGGAGGGAAGAAGAGAGGCAAAAAAGAAGGGAGGGAGGGAGGAAGGAAAGGAAGAAAGGAAGAGAAAACTGAGGTTGCAATAAGAAAATTGAACAGAGTCTAATAAAAAAGAGAATCTGGTTTTATCCCAGTTAACTAAACAAGTGACAGCAAATGCTGGAGCAAATGGTGAAATGATGATGATGATGATGATGATGATGATGATGATGATGATGATAGAAGTTTCAGCCTTGAAAATGAAATAAAAAAAATGAAGTCTGCAGCTAAAAGCCTACATTAAATTTATCAGAACAATTCATGGATTTGGTAAAATTGCAAGGTCACTGTTTATGAATAATTATTGGAGTTTTGTCTTTAAAAATAACTTGGAGATTTAACTACTAAGGATGTCTAATACACTTTCTCCATTTGTTGATACACAGGCTGATTCCAAATCTTGACTATTGGGAGTAGGGCTACAATAAATAAAATGCATGGGAGTGCATTATGTCATCTCAATACACTGATTTCATATCCTTTGAGCAGATACCCAGTTAGTGGAATGGGTTATTCTCAATATTTTTTTTTAATTTTTTTGAGAAACTACCATTTTCCATAATGGCAGCATCAACTGACATTATATCCAGTGGTGTTCATGTAGGTTTCATTTTCCCCATATTATCCCCAAACTAGTGAATTTTTATCTTTTCATATTAGCCATTCTAACAGCTATGGCATTCCACTGTAACTTCAATGTTCATTTTACTTGTTATTAGGCAAAGGAAGTATGTATTATGAACTACTTTCAATTGTAGATATCCTTTGTCCTTGATTTATGATGTTTTACATGAGTTTCTGACTCCATGGTAATATTCATAGGAACTGTGCTCTGAATTTTAGGTTTCATCTTATCTCAGGATAGTGATAAAACATTCCCTCATGATGCTCCTCTGAAGCATCAAATCACAGGTCTCAGTGAACCACGTGATCAAAAGCGTAAATAAGTGATGCACCACAATATACTTTATTGCTAAGCTGGGATACCTACAAGATTTGGTGAAGTAAATGCACTTTTGGCTTAGAATATATTTAACCTACTATGGGTTTATCAAGATATGACCTATGTTGAACACATCTATATATGTTCAAAGGATAAATTGAATGTTAGTTTCCTGTATACATAATTTAGTCACTATCATATTGAAATTTATTGTTTTGATCTTAAAAATTTTTATTTATACAACTTATTTATATGCTCCACTCTTTTGAAATAGAATTTCCACAACAAAAGGTATCTTCCATATGTTTACATAAAGTCAAATCTGTTTCTGAGTTTTCTAATTCACTCCATATGTCAGTCTATTCTATTGCTAGAATCATGCAGTTTTGATTACCAGAACCTTAAAATTAATTTTACTACCTGGTAGGATAAATCTCTCCTCACATTCATCTGTGTTGAACCATTCACAATTATCCTCATGTTTAGTTTAATACATAAACATTTTTTAAATTCTTAAATAATTCCCTATGTTCTCCACTGCCAATAAATAACACTTTCATATAGCAGGTAACCTAAACAAGCTAGCCTTCATTTCTTATGCTTTCTCTGTGTGATTCCCAGTCAATCAAGGGCTAAACTTATCTCTTGTTGAGTACTACCTCAAACACATTTCTTTTTCTCTACTCTACTTTGTGCAGATATCTAGTATACCTCAGTGAAACCGCCACAACAACTTCCAAACTAGCCTTTTGTCTCTAACACTGTGTTTTCATAGTTCTTTTACTTCCAAATACTCATAAAAGGCGGTTCAGGATTAGTCATGTCCCAGTTAGTGTTCTTACTTTTGTTACAACTGTATGAGAGAATAACAAATGCTAGGACATTAGTGTATTCTGATACCTAGCATGATCTCATAAAGCATCTTGTAATTCTCTTACTGAGTGATTTCATTGAATAAATAGTGATCTGCATAGTAATCACATTCATATAACAAGAGCTAGACAAATAAACCAAGGTATTATTTAATAAGTTGAAGCATAATCCTATTATTATGATAAATAGTCTTAATATTTAAAGTGTTTGTCTAGCATTTAGCAAAGCTCCATGTGGGCAACAGGACAGTGAATGCATACTGAGGAAAATGAGTACCTAAAATAGTTCTTTCCTTTATGTTCTCCAGCCTGCATCTTCCACTTACATAAAAGCTAAGGTCATCTTCTTTAAAAGGTATAAAACACTTAATAAAGGTTTTGTCTAATTAAGTCTGAGAAAAAGCCATTCAAGAGCAATCACACAACCAGATCACTGAAGGGAGAATAGCAATGATTTGTGAAATCTTCTGTGTTCCATAAAAGGAACCATATATTTATATACCCAAATGATTCCCATAAAACAATCGATTTATTCTTCATTCAGAAAGTAGTTATTTTTTTGTGAAAATGCTTATCTAATATAATATCTTTACGGTGGAAAGGCTGGACTTCAAACTAGAATCCATCTATTTGTATTGTGATGAAGGTTCTATTGCCAGATATTTACCACCAAATACAAGGCAAAAAGGAACCATATATTTGTGAGTAGAATCTGGCCCTACAATTTTAAGCTTTTGAAAGCCCTCTTCCTACAGAGAGAAATCTTGGCCTTCATATATATTAACTATCAATATATCATTGAACACTAACCCCAGTAATGAGCAACAGAAAAAAAAAGTGAGGTGAGTGATCTTGAGGACTCCATGGTACCTAGTCTAGCTAAACTGGGCTCTTAACTCAGTGAGCACTTCTAACCGAACTGAGGAAATGCATCCTTGTGATGCTTTGTGTTACTTAGCCTGCTTCATCCTACCTCTCCTACTCAAATGGATGGACGGAACTCTACCTCTTCTAGATGACCAGCAATGTGGACAGAGAGAGCACTGGTTAAATTAATAGGAAGTTAATACTCCCTCACCCCAAGAAAATAAACACTAGCAACAAAACCTCTATATAGACTCTGCTTTTATGCGTTGTTCATATTGTGTTTCTGTAGAAGCTGAAAATTGCTGAAGAAATCAAAGATAAGTAATTAAACATACGATCTTTTAGTAAAGAAACCATAAATACTAGTAAGTAATAAGTAAAGAAATTTTTCCCATGGCAATGCCATGAAAGAAAAAAAAAGAGAATTAAAATGGTTGGTACTAGTCAGAATGTAATAAATCAACTAAAGACACTAATATGACATTGGCTTGATTTAATGCAAGTATGATATTCATACTTGAGGGAGTATCTGGCCTCCTCCCTTCTATGCTAATTCAGAATGATCCTTTAGTAATTTCATAAGGTGAAGTCTAACTGGATTATGCTGACTACAGTAAGGAAGTTCAAGTTTTACTCATCAAAAAGGCTGAGAGATACTTGGCCTTCTGACTTATGAGAATCCATCACAATCACAGAGAACCCAGGAATGGGCACAGTTGCTTCACATATGTTCCAATGATGAGCTTTATGATCAGAAATGGGTGGCACTGAGGCTTTCTGAAACAGCTCTGACAGGGCGTCAGCATGGACTGCCCTCTTACCCGCAGCTCATAGCCACATCAGGAAACCAATGTGTTTAAGGAACTCAACCTGGGGCACTTGGCTTAGTGCTGAGATCCACATCTGAAGAGGAAGAAAAGACAAATGGAATGTTTTCCTTGAGCACTGATGAGTAAAACAACCATTTGGCATTTAGTAAATGTCACATGTGGAAGAAGTGAATAAAAAAACTGCAGGGAGGTATGTGTCTCGAACATAGGAAAGGCAGCAGGAAGGTGGCAATGGCTGTGCCTCTGAAGGTGCATATGGCACAGCCATGGAAATAACAACAGGAGAAGAGGCCCCATCCTCAGACCAGATTTCTTGCAATTCAGAGTTTGCTAGGTTGGACTTGGCTGCTTCCTGTAGACAGTTCTCTGCTCCTAGATTTGTCACACCTAGCCTGATCGTCCCAGGGTAAAGAGAATGATGGTTGAATTAGATGAATTTTAAGATGGTGGTAAATTGAAAAGCATTGTGCTAATATTATGAGACCTGTGTGCTTTTTACTGTTCTGTAGAGTCTTTGGCTGACAAAAGAGAAAATAACCCTAAAAAAGTTTGAGATGGTTCAGAATCCCAGATGACTCAATGTAAATAAAAGCTTTTGGAAGTAGCCTGATTTATTTTGACATACCCACAATATCAAGAAAGTAAAATCCTCAAAAGATTTGCAGTGACATTCACGTCAAGGTATCACAATACTAATATAGAACAATAATAAAATAATTTTAAAAGAAAGGCCATTGGATGTGAGGAAAGTTTGATGCCCTCAGGACAGCTCTAGAAAAAGAAGCTCTGGTTACTGTGGCTAGGAGAATTGCCCCTGCCCCCACCCCACCCCAGAACCACATTCCAATCCCTACACCACCGACTATACAATGCTGCATGGACAATGTGGCTTTGCAGATACATATATAAGTTAAGGGTCTGTACACAAGGAGCTGATATTGGATTAATCTGGCAGAACAATATAATTGGAAATGTCCTTTAATAAAAGTGTTTTCCAAACCCAACAGGCTGTCTGAACCCATGAACCCACAGTGGTTGTGGCTGCATATATAAGATCTGCATAACATCAAGCCAGGCAAAACTCCAAAATGGATAAAGCAGGGCCTCACGAAAGTTTTAACTCGAGATGAACAGAAATTGGCAGTTGATGGACTCTGGGGGAGGGTCAGTCAGGAGAATGGACACAGGTAGTTGGGCCACAGATGACCTTACAACCACACATGTACTAGCAACACTGATTGGATTTTGGAGAGGGAACAGAGATGAAAAAGAGACAGACAAAGAGACACACAGAGAGAAAGGAGGCTGAAGAGGTAACTAAGCAGTTAAGAGCACTCGCTGCTCTTCCAGAACAGTTCAGATTCCAGCCCTTAATTCCAATAACTCACAGCCCTCTGTAACTGCAGATTCTTCAGGAGACCTCTTTTGATCTCCACGGGTACTGCATGCACACAGAGCAAATGCACAGGCTCAAGTGCACAACACATATACATTAAATACACACACACACACACACACACACACACACACACACACACACACACACACACATATATATATATATATATATATATATATATATATATATATATAAAGTTAGGAGTAATATGTGGTGATAGAAATCTGGGAAAAGTTGTACAGGATGCATTGGGGGTGGTTTTGATTAAAAAATTGTATATTTGTAAAAAAAATCTCATATGTATATGTATGTAAAGAAAGTTCCTTTTAAATAAAGAGGAAGGAAGATGAATCAATATTATAGTAATCCATGATGCTAGTCTTGGATCTAGAGGTCAGCTACAAGGGGCCTGGGGAGATAATTCATTAGACAAGCATGAGGGCTTAAATGCAGATCGCCAACACTTACCTAAAAGCTATGAGTGATGGCAGCCCCTATAGCCCCAGAGCACTAGCACTGGGGACTGGAGACAGGCAGATACCTGGAGCTTGTCGGGCAGCCAGCCTAGGCAAGCTAATGAGCTTCAGGCTTAGTGAGAGGCCCTGTCTCAAAATAATAAGGTGGAGAACAACCACCTTATTACCAACATCAGCCTCTGGCCTCCAGATCCTTCACACCCACGCACCCACACACATGTACATGTATCATACAACCCACACATATGTACATGCATCATATGGCCCACACACATGTGCATTCATCATATGGCCCACACACATGTGCATGCATCATGTTACCCACACACATGTGCATGCATCATATGCATAAAGAGAGAATTAAAAAATCAGGTAGAAGCCAAGGAGCCAGGCAGTGCACAGACGCAGAAAAGTATAAAAGAGCAGTCTCTGTTACAGCTTCTATAGTGAAGGCAGCTTGCTGTACTTTGTTTTAGCCTAGTTAAATGGCCTACTTGATTATTTCTAGCCATGCAATAATAAAATTGCTATTAACCTACTAAATTTGGGGAATTTGGTACAAGTACAATAGAAAATTCATAACACATCAGCTGAAGACATAAAAACAAATTGTACCTTAATGGGAAAAAGTGCTTTATTATCAATATTCAAAACCAGTGATTTTGACCTGTCTCAAAGTTAATGTGGCTCTATTACATAAGTTTGCCTCAAACTTATCTGGAGTCCTGACACGGAATCTGAAAGTCAGTTTGGAAAAATAGGTGTTTGCCAATAACCATGTGTTAATGTGAAAAAGAAAAGAATGGATTGGAAAGAGATGAGGTTTTTGTCATATATTTAAACAAATATAAACGGTCTAACACAACAATTGAAAGGCAACAGAATACAAATGATTCGAAAAGAAATAGGTTCAATGTTTGCAGGAATTTATTCTATTGAGAAGATGGCTATTCAAGTCAGAAGGGAAATAACAGATTATTTATAATCACTAGTCTGGAACAGACTAGTCATTAGAAATAAATAAGAACTCTGGAAAAGAATCAGAAATGCCATATGTATCGATCTGTTTTTAAAGATAGCCTCCTTATGTAGCAAGGTTTGGCCTGGAACTTGCGACATAGAGCATGCTGGTTTTGAATTTGTGAGAGCCCCTCCCACCTCTATCTTCATCACTATTCCAGTACTTTGATATTCACTATATGACCACCAAAACTGATTCCAGATAAATGATGAGAAAATACATTGGTCTTATATTAACCTTAAAGAATGCCCTTTGACTGAAAGAGGTAACAGGACACATATAACCAGAACTGTAGAGAAAAAAAAAATGACTGATAAATCCACAATATATAGAAAAACTGATCTCTTTACTTATTAATAAATAAATAAATTTTTCTTTAACAAAAATGACTATGGACTTGTATATTTAATACATAAACAATTATAAATTAAAATTAAGCAGATGAAAATAAGGGTAAAATAAGCAACTGATAAGAGCTGATCCTGAAAAATAACTAGAAATACTGTGTATGGACAGGTGTCTGATCACCCTTATAATTCAATAAATGTAAATTTAAGCACCTATTCTGAAACAAATTGCTACAAACAACGCACAAAGGGCTTAACACGGGCACTTTAATATTTTTCAGTGAACATGTGAGTTTAAACATCTTTCAGCCTCGTTTGTCAATCACTAGTGGACATGGACTTAAAATTTTATATTAGATTTTTTTTCTATTACAAAATAGAATCACAGTAGACAGAATCAGAAATTCCCATTACTATTTCTAATGTGTAAGCATTCATGTGCATTACACAGTTGTTATTCTAACTATCACTGCTTTATTGAATAATGAAATGAAGCATGGCAAAAGAGCAAAGCCTGCCTTTTCTCATCAAGGATCTTCAAAACTATATATAATCCTCCTGGGTGCAACAGAGAACACCTTCAATCTCAGCACGTGGG
Source organism: Cricetiscus sungorus (assembly GCA_030556225.1). Lineage (NCBI taxonomy): Eukaryota > Metazoa > Chordata > Mammalia > Rodentia > Cricetidae > Cricetiscus > Cricetiscus sungorus. Next base: position 6,569,219 of record JANBXA010000395.1, on the reverse strand, counting down.
AGGCTGAGGCAGGTGGATCGCAGTGACTTCAGGACTAGCCTGGTCTACATAGCAAGTTCCAGGCCAGCCTGGGGCTACATAGAGGTAGCAAGTTCCAGATAGCCTGAACTCCCCTATTCCAGAAAACAAAACAAAGCAAACAAACAAACCAAAAGACAGAAAGAAGAAATAGAGACCAAAAAGGCCTTTTTTAAAAAGCTAAAACTAGATCTCATCTATTATGAAGCATTTAATTATAAATACTATGATAAAATCCCCTTTGGAATTAAGTTGTCAACATGCACATCTCCTCTCTTCAAAATGGAAGGTTTCAACCTAAACATTTAAAATCAAAGTAGAAGACTCCCCAGCAGACTGTTGAGAAAACCAGGTCAGCTCTACCCAGGATGTAAACTCTGAGCATGACATGGATTTGAGTGCATCAGCTCAAAACATATGGATATGAGTCAGAGGTCCCAGTACCTCAGAACGGGACCTTATTTGGAAAGTGGACATTTGCAGGTGTATAATAAGTTTGTTAAATAAATGTTTTTATTTAAATTTGGGTGATCCTTTAATTCAATAACTCTTGTCAAACCCTTAGTTTCCAACTTTGAGCTTCTAAAATTGCCAGACAATAAAATGCCCGTGGTTTAGAGAGGCAGTTATGGTTGTCACAGCAAACTAAAATGGGGGACAAAATAAAAGGAAAAAAAAACTTATAATGCTTAGCCATATTTTCAAAAATAATTTAAAAGAACTAATAAAATACTTGACTGGCCGTTTTTAGTGTCTAAAATCTTATCTGTGGGAAGAAATTAGCAACTCAGGATTAGCAGGGGAGGGTATTATCACAAAATTCTCACAAGTCAAAAACTATTAAAAATTCTAAGCCCACATATTGTGTGGGCCACAATTTCTACTGGAAAAAATCCTTTTCTAGTATTAAACCTAAAATTAAAAATTCATTTTTAAGTATGTGCACTGAATCATGGTTTATGCAGAGTGACTAAAATTTATTTTTGTCTCGATTGAAAAGATTAATAAATATCATTCATATGAAAAATCAATGTAGTATAATGCAGAGTCTACCTACTTCATGTGGGTCTCTTGCAAATAATGTAGAATTGAGACATTATCACTAAATTCTCAGTAAAATAAAAGTTCCAATGGTGAGCTCAGAGGTCTACTTTGTACAAATTCCCAGCCCAGGCCATTTTGATACAAACTATTGGTGAAATATACTTGAAGAACATAGCATCAGCTAATGACTAGGATGCCAGAAGTGAGAACCTAAGATCTTCCTTTTGCAGGAAAGCTGACTCGGCAAAGTCACAGTTCTCTAATTTGAGAAGTCAGAAAGCAATAGTATCTATGGCAAACTTTGTGTAGTAGAGAACACAATAATCAAATAAATAATTATCTTTAAACTAAAATGAGATATACTCCATAAAGTACTTAGTGTGGTGTCCTAGTGCCTAAGTGGTCCATAGATATAGTCATTATAATGACTCACTTACTTTTAAATGCAATGACTATAAAAGAACCAAGGTATGTGTGATGTCACTAGACAGTAGTCCCAGCACAAAGGGAGCTAAAGTAGGCTCCATACTGAACTCCTGTCTCAAACACAAACAAAAAGTAGTACACATTGTATCTCTTGAATCAATGATTAAGGCACCTTTGAGAGTTAACAATGGGAAGCAAGATAATATTCTCTTTCATTTTGTTCAACCTTTAAATACCCATATGTATATGTTCTTTTCAAGAAAAAAATAGTCTATGAATCTAAATGTCACTTGAAGAAGGTGATGAAAGTTCCAAAAATATGTAACTTTGACTTTTATTTCTGGTATGGTTGTGAAGAAATCTGCATACCCAGGTGAAATTGTAAATAGTGAAATCCCAAGAATAATCTCCCCAATGAATCTAATAAATGCAACTGAAAACATGCCAAACACTAAGCAAAGCCAAACAGAGATCGTCTCAGTAGGAATTCTCAATAAAAACCCAGATGACATAGTTATGGAGAAAAGCAGAATAGAATGCAGTACACTAACAGGATAACAAAGATTAAGATGCTCTCTGTGAAAAAACCTTGGAGCTAAAAGATCAGAGGGCATTGCCCGTAAGGTGTTAACTCTAGGAGGAGGAGAGAAAGCCCAGATAACTTCTCCGCACCGATAGCAGTCCAATATCACACTAAATCATTAGAAAAGTGAGTTTAAAACTGAATATTCAAACATAAACACCATGCAAAACCAGGGTTATGTGTTGGCCTACCCCAATAGCCACCCCATCTGTGATCTGCTGGAGCACAGGAAAGGACTGGTTCTACAGACTCAAAGCTGCAGAATTTCCACAATACATGGAAATAGCAGAATAACTAAGAGGAGTCCCAGTGAGGGTCCAGCATCGACAGCATAGCAGAAACTAGAAGCCTCACACAAGACCAGACTTTCTGCAATGAACACTTGCAAGTAATAATATATGGATAAAGGGGCTTACTATGTAACTCACTTTGTCACGCTATAGCTTCCCTGGTAAGACTGATTTTCCCTTCCATCACTCTTTTTTTCTTTTTCTCCTCTTAAATCTCATTTTATTTGGGGGACCAGGAGGTTGCAAGGGCAGAGGATGAATACGAAGGGACGGGGAATAAATGGAATGGAGATGGATGCATGATGTGAAAGACACTAAGGACAATTAAAAATACAAAAGAAATGTTCAAACATCAAATTTTGACAGTTATTGCCACACTGTCCTTCATAAGGAAACTAGTATTTGTTCATTTAGAAGAGGTATTGTAAATACCTGACAGATTTTCCTTTAACTTGGAAGGGGAAAGTTAAGATTTCACACAGGAAACCATACAACAAACTTCCAATAACATGATGTGCTTGTCAAATTGCTATCTAAATTACCATGCCCACAGAATAGTGCTGTTCTTAGCTTTGGTTAAAGACACTGGAGACATAAAATATTCAAACCAATCAAAAGACAGAGAGTAAATGATAGCTGAATGCCCATTCACAAGTGATACTTATAGATCACTCTCTCCAAGTGAACATTGCAAAAGAAAAAACTGTAAAGTGGGGGTAGGGAAGATATTGAATGTTAACTTCCATGCATCACATGACTGATGAACTCTTGAACTCACAGGAGCTACAACTACCTGCACAAGATCTCCATGAGACTGGTCCCATCGAAATCCTATCATGGAGGATTAATGTATAGATAAGGGTTTGTGGGAGAGGCAGGGATACTTTCTTGGTCCTGCAATCACAGGTAAGGTATCTCTATTTCTATAAACCAACTCAGTCACACTCTTGTAACCAATTGTAATGAAACTCACTGTGTTACACGAGAAAGAGTGCATGCATGGGCATGCATGCAAACTCACACACACACACACACACACACACACACACACACACACACACTCATACACTCAGAAAGAGAGGTAGAGGGGAGCTCATTAAGAAAGGGGGTTAGCAAGAGTAGGAGCAGTCAGAGAAAAGTTTACCATATGTGTGAATATGGTCAAATATATTTATGTACAAGTATGGAAATGCCATAATCAAAACCATTACATATAATTAATATATGCTAATAAAAACATTAAAATCTGTGATTATAAAAAGGGCATGAGTGAAGATAAACAGTGGTAAATGTGAAAGACAGTATAAATATATTTTATTTATAACTCTTCTCTCTCCCCAAAATTTCAAAGCAACTTCATAAACGAATCATTATGCTCTGTCTTGACATGCTTATGATATATAAATATGTGCTTCATACGAAAATGGTAATGCAAATAAGAGAGGATGTAATCGAGCTAAATTAGAGCAAAGTTCCCTAAATGTCCTGAAATTATATTGATATTAACTCGAATTATGTTATTTTAAGTTAAACAATAATTGTGATACTCAGAGTAAGAAAATAACTAAAATAAATTAATTTTATTGTTTTTGAAAAAATTAAAAGAAACACTAAAACATAAATAGTTAGGTAGATGCTGGGTGGTGGTGGCACATGCCCTTAATCACAGCACTTGAGAGGCAGAGGCAGGCAGATCTCTGTGAGTTTGAGGCCAGCCTGGTCTACAGAGCAAGTTCTAGGACAGCCAGAGCTACACAGAGAAATGCTGTCTTGAAAAGAAAAATGGTTACATAGAATTTTTTGTATAGAAAGAACAGTAATAGAAAAGCAGAGGAACAAATGGGTTTCATGGATAACAAATAGTCACATGGGAGAAATAGTATCTACCTACCAGTTATTGTATTAAGTATAAGTGAATTCGGCAGTCCAAATAAAGAGTAGAGATTGGGATTGAATAAATGAAATCAGAACTATAAGGAGAATTATGAGGCTCATGGCTGCTGTAGCTGAAATCTGAATAGTATGGATCTGTTGTCTAGCATGGTCTCCATGGCTACAAGATTGCATGGCACACGTGAGGTAGAGTCACATGAAGAAGAATCCACATGCATGGATCCACTGACATACAGCAATCCATTGTCATGGTAACTAATCCAATCCTATGAAAGCTACATCAGTTTCCTCCAAGAATGACATCCCTGTAACACAACTACCTTCTAATGGCTCTACTTATAAAAGATTCACCATTTCTTAATATTGTTACATTGGGGGCAAACTTCTGGCATGTGACCCTTTGGGGGACAGATCACATCCAAACCATAGCAGTAGAGTTTTTATTCAAAACATGCCGGGTGACAAACTAAAGTCACCTGGAAAGTCACCAATAAACAGGGAGCCTGAATGTGACCAACCTAGGCCCTCTACATATATGAGACAGTTGTCTAGTTTGATCTACTTGTGGGATTCCTAAAAATGGAAGCAGGGGCTATCCCCAACACTTTGTCTGGTGTTTGGGAACCTGTTCTTCATACTGGATTGCCTTGTCTACATTAATCCAAGGGGAGATGGTGCTTATTCTTACTACAACTTGATATGCCATGCTTCACTGATACCCATGGGAGGCCTTCCCCTTTCTGAACAGAAACAGAGGATGAGTAGATTGGGTGAAGCAGAGGGGATGTTAGGGGGAGGGGATGGGAGAAGAGGGAAGAGAGTAACTGAGGCTAGGATGTAAAATAAGTAAATAAATAGAATACAAAGGAAAGAAACCAAGAATAAACAAATAAATATTGAGTGTCATAATCAAATGTTCCCCATTCAAATAAATTTTAGGATGTTTGTGTATAAATCTTCCACATGAAAGAATAATGAACAAGTAATCACTGAAATATAGGTGTGTATTAAATACTATCTGATACATTTAAAATTTTTAAAAATGTGGTATTTTTTTCTCATTTATTCCAAGTATTTAGGTGGTGGCCAATGGGTTTTTTAAATGTCATATGACATGTTGTAGTTTGAAACTAATCTTTTATTAAAGACAAAAGTATAACATTGCTAATTTTTAGAAATAAGGTCAATAGGAAAGATGTACGCATACTCTACAGAACTGTAAGTGACTGTCTATACATTTCATATGTTTTGAGCCCTATGCTTTAGAAAAAGAGAGATTTGTCTAAATATATTTTATCTTTTAAATATTCCATAAAACATTTTGTTAGCTCTTGGTGAGAATGAGAACAAAAGAGACAGAAACTCACCATTTCACTCATTACCTACTAAAGGAAACTCCATTTACTAAAACAACTGTCTTGAAAGAAAAGCACTGGAGTTCACTGTAAGACTTGATACTTTAGTAAATGTTCTTTTATAAACCTAACACATGTCCAACCACTAGCCATACTTGGTTTGAAGGACATAGACAATTCACCAAAACTACCTCAAGAAATTAAAAGACAATAGCATCTTTTTACAATACATGAAAGTACTTGTTCAGAAAACAAAACAAACAAAAAATCTTCAACTTGAAATATCAAACCTAGCATAACCAGGCTATCACGGAAACATAAGGAATCATATAATCCTGGTATCAGCAAAAAGTGTTTCTCCCTCCAGCCATGAAAGTGATGGCTACAACCTAAAAATTATAACTCCATTCATACTAGAAAATATGTATAATTTATTTAAGGTAATAACTTTAGAACTACCATAGAGCATGGGTGTGTGGGAAGAGCCCCTTCTTTAAAATGCACTTGGACTCTGGGTTATCTGTGGAGCACAATGTCCCAAGTCTCTTCCACAAACGCAACAGAACCACACCATGCATATTTTATGTTTCTGAAGGTTGAGTTCAGCCAGAAAAATCAAACAGCAGCTACTTTGCTTTCATCTATAACAAACATTTACTGATAGCTAGCAGATTTTTTTTTTTTTTATCTAAGTTGTATGGCTATAGAGACACTCATTTTCAACATTTGCTTGGGTAAATGGACCATGTACATGACTGCTTTCTCTGCTGCAACTTTAAGAAAAAGAACTTATACATTAAAAATTCAGCCACTGGAGGCCTGCCCCTTTCTGAGCAAATACACAGACAGGATGGATTGGGGAGAGGAGGAGGGAAAGAAAAAGGGAGTGAGAGAGAGGGCTGTGTGTCGAATAAATAAATTAAATTTTAAAAACTTCAGCTAAAAGACCATTCAAAAACTTGTTAGGCAAAGATAGACACTAAATGCAGTCCTACTGAAGTCTGTACTTTACTTACACCTAAAGACTGCATATTAAAACTAAAGGAACAAAAAAGTATTTTAAAGTAAAAGAATACAGGAGTGCTACCTAAGACTGGAAAAAAAAAATCATACTTAAAGAGGAATTATACTGGAATTACTGAGAGAGAAGAAAATATATTACCAAATTTTCTACCTAAGCTAACAAGGTGTCCGGTGAGGTGTCAAAGATAGAAATACAAACAGCAATAATGCCATCATATCCCGTAAGGAAAACACATTGCCGATTAAAATAAACTGGTCACTAAACTGCGTCACGAGCAGTTGCACAGGCCTTGGTCTCAAGAAAACAGATACTATTAATCAAAGGTTTTTATATAAATGCATTCTTTTAGAGTCTTTATTAGTACAAGTGCACATATGAATTATCGCAAAATGTCTAAAGATGATTCTAGCAGTTGATATGACAATCAGGTCAAAACGTTCACGTCTGGGAACGATCTCGCCTCCTCCTGACATCCCTGAGCACAGCGTCTGACTCGTGGCTTGCAGCAGCACCACATGGGCCATGGAAACTTTGGCAACCATAAAAAGCTTCTGGGTTCACAACGACCTAAAATAAACTGAAAACCAACGGATGCCACGAAGCCAGTGTGTGGCTGGTGGTGCCCGCCCATGTTGCCTTAGGAGACTTCACCACAGCCTCCATTCTGAGCAGGCAGGTGCACTCTGCAGGATGCATCTTTGCACACAACAGCTGCTGCCAAAGCTGCCGGCAACACATCAACCCCGATTTGAGCCTGTTGTTATGAATTGCAGTGTTTTCGTTGTGCACACAAAGCTTTCCGATCTTACCAAAACAAAGCGGCTTAATGTACAGAAAACAACGGTCTCAGCTTTTTCTCGCAGTTGTTACCCAGCTTGTTAGGATCAAATTAGCACACCTTTGGATGGCATTGTGTTAGGATGTTGGGTTTGAAAAATTGTTGCTATAGTTGTTGACAAATTTCGTGAATGGTTCTTAAATAAAATGTTTGGCTTGGAATTTGAAAAATTCCTAGAAAGAAGAAAGAAAACAAGAAAAGCCTAAACACATCTCTGCCATTTGTCTTTTGTCAAGCAATACTGGCTACTTAAAAAAAAAAAAAATCAGAGAACTCCAAAAAATGTGGAAGATGCTCTATGTCCTGCAGCAAAAAACAAATATATCCATTTGTTCTCGTTGCTGAATGAATTTGCTTCCAATTTTAATAAAGAGTGAATTTATAATGCACTCCAAGAATTATTTTAAATATATGTCTTTATTATTTATTATCAGTATTTGATCTGGATACCCATTACACATCTTCATATTTGGAGTTAACTAAAAGTTTCTTAAGTGAAAAAGTTTAAAATCCCTAGTCTAAAGCATCATGACAGTCTGGTGGTAGAGAGACAGATAAATAGCATCTGACATGCAGGCTAATAAGATACGCTCAAGATTAAAGTGCCAGCCAAGTAACACAAGGGCTTGCCTGTGGCAACAACAAAACCAAGACTGATCAAATAACTAAAAAGACAAAACCCAAATTTTACCATAAATCACCATTTGATATTTGAAATCAAAGGAGTTCTGACTATTTTTCTCTCACACACAAATCAGAACAACTTTGAAATTCTACTTGTTGTAAAAATGAAAAGGAAGAAGTGGGCAGGACAGAGCTCAGTGGGACAGCCTGGTTGACTATCCAGAAAGTCCTGTGACCCCCCAGCATGGAGACAAATGTCCCCCTCCCTCTCAAAAACGGAGGTCTGTGTTCAGCCTTGATATTTAGGCCAATGTAAGTGACACATGAATGTACTTGTTAGCATGTCCAAATGCTCAATTTTTCTTCCTTAGTTCTGGTATAAGTGACGGTGAACATGGCAGGTCTTGTGTTTTCTATCTGCCATTGGTTCTGAGATCCATTTTTCCACACAGACACCTGGTAGTCTCTAATCCAAATCTAGTCACTATGGATTGCAATGTGTGGCAGGTCTCTGAGCTTTGCTGCCTGTTCACGTTCTTGTTGTGAAATGAGGGTAACAGTATCTACCTAAAGGGTTTGTGTGGACAATGAAGTGAATGGTTGTTACAGATCTAACACCACCCCAAGAGCACAGTTGAGATTCCTCTGTTAACAGCCTCTCTCAAGGCAAAGCTCGGCTTCACTAGACCCTGGGGTGCACAATCTATAGCACACTCACGTTGATCACTCTTAAAGAGAGAGAAGGGACAAGAGCAATTGTCACCAGACCTAGCTAGACCTGAGGAAAGTCAGAAAAGGTTAAGAAAAATCAGAGATGGGGGTCCCATACCCCTAACACAATCACTCTACTGAACTAGCTCTAAGGTAAGTTGGAACTTAAGCATCTCTATTTTGAAGATGCTCTACATCTGTCTAATTAGATACACCATGCTCCCACGCTAATAACCTTCCCACTGCATGAAGTCTTTTTACAGTTTTCAAAAACAATATTTAAAAAAAAACTGTGTTTTTCCTACTAGGGCTTAAAATGCTTGTAAGTTTAACTATTTTGAAGATGCTTTAAAAATTATTTGATTATTGCCAGCCTGCCTGCTTGGGGAGCTGCTTGGAGCCTCCTGAGGCCCGGGGCCAGCGAACTCACAGGGAGAACCCAACCGGGTGCACCAGCCCATCCAGAGTCTGCCTACATCCTAGTCCTACCTTCACCATGGGCCTATTTCTGGCCCTTCCTGGGCCCTACTTGGAGCCTCCTGAGGCCTGGGGATTGTGCACACACAGGGTAACTCATCACAGCAGACCAGACGACCCAGAGTCTTCCAGTGCCATAGTCCTGCCACCACCCATTGGAATATTGGACCTGCTTGCAACAACAGGAATAGAACCTTGGTTCCATAGCCACCAGGAGAGGGAGAGATACCACCTGTACCACATTGGAAGAAAGAATGGGTAGGCAACAGTAAAAGACCACAGTCAATAACACAAAGATCAACATGGCACCACCAGAGAAAGTACAAGAAGCTTACAGGACACCAAATAAAGTGAACCACAAAAAAAGTCCTGTTGCCACATAATAATCAAAACACCAAATATACAGAATAAAGAAAGAATATTAAGAGAAGCAAAAGGAAAAGGCCAAGTAACATATAAAGGCAAACCTATCAGAATTACACCTGACTTCTCCATGGAAACTCTGAAGGCCAGAAGGTCCTGGATAGATATTCTAGCAACACTAAAAGACCACGGATACCAGCCCAGACTACTATACCCAGCAAAGCTTTCAATCAATATTGATGGAGAAACCAAGATATTCCATGACAAAACCAGATTTAAACAATACATATCAACTAATATAGCCCTACAGAAAGTTCTGAAAGGAAAATTCCAACCCAATGAAGTTAACTACACCCACAAAACCATAGGCAATTGATAATCCCTCTTTACCAACAGCCAAAAGAAAAATGAGGGAAAATCCACATATAATACCATCACCAACAACAAATCCAAAGCAAACAAGAATTAACAATCAATGGTCATTAATATCCCTCAATATTAATGGCCCTAACTCGCCTATAAAAAGACAGAGGTTAAGAGAATGGATATGAAGACAGAATCCATCCTTCTACTGCATACATGAAGCACACCTCAACTTCAAAGACTGACATTACCTCAGAGTTAAGATTGGGAAAAGATTTTCCAATCAAATGGACCCAATAATTAAGAGGGTATTGCAATCTTAATATCTAACAAAATAGAATTTAAACTAACATCAATCAAAAGAGATGAATAAGGGCATTTCTTATTCATCACAGAAGAAATCCATCAAGATGAATTTTCAATTCTGAACATTTACGCCCCAAATACAAAGGCATCCACATTCATAAAAGAAACATTACTAAAATTCAAATCACATATAAAACTTTATACATTTATAGTGAGAGATTTCAACACCCCACTCTCAACAAAAGACAGGTCCACCAGACAGAAACTTAACAAAGAAACAAAAGAAATAACAAAAGTTATGACCCAATTGGGTTTAGTAGACATTTATAGAACATTCCCTCCAAATACAAAACAATATACCTTCTTCTCAGTGCCACATGGAACCTCTAAAATTGACCACATACTTGCCAATATATCAAACCTCAATAGGTACAGAAAAATTTTTGAATAACCCCCTGTATCTTATCAGAACAGCTGAAAGCTCTAGAACAAAAAGAAGCAAAATCACCCTGGAGGAGTACACCCCAGGAAATAATCAATATGAGGGCTGAAATCAATAAAGCAGAAACAAGGAAAACAATACAAAAAATTAATGTAACATAGAGTTGGTTCTTCAAGAAAATCAACAAAATAGAAAATCCTTTATCCAAACTAACCAAAAGGTAGAGAGAGAGAGAGAGAGAGAGAGAGAGAGAGAGAGAGAGAGAGAGAGAGAGAGAGAGAGAGAGAGAGAGCGCAAAATGTACAAATTAACAAGATCAGAAAGGATAGGGTGGAAATAACAATGGACACTGAGGAAATCCAGAGAATTTTCAAGTCATACTTTGAAAACGTGTGCTCCTCAAAATTTGAAAACTTAATGGAAATGGATAATTTTCAGGATAGATGTCACTTGCCAAAATTAAATCAAGAACAGATAAGTAATTTAAATATATCTATAACCTCTAATGAAACAGAAGTAGTCAACAAAAGTCTCCCAACCAACAAAATTCCAGGGCCAGATGGTTTCAGTGCAGAATTCTACCAGAAATTCAAAGAACAGCTAATACCAATACTCCTCAAAATGTTCCACACAATAGAAGCAGATGGATCATTACCAAATTCTTTTTACCAGGCTACAATTACCTTGGTACTAAAGCCACACAAAGACACAATTAAGAAACAGAACTACAGGCCAATATCCCTCATGAACATAGTAGTTAATAAAATACTGGCAAATTGAATCCAAGAACACATCAGAGAAATAATTTACCATGACCAAGTAGGTTTCATCCCAGGGATGCAGGGATGGTTCAACATACGAAAATCCATCAATTTAATCTACCATATAAACTAAGTTCAAAAGGAACACCACATTATTTCCTCACTAGATTCTGGAAAAGTCTTTGACAAAATCCAACATCCCTTCATGATTAAGGTATGGATAGATCATGGATAACAGGAACATACCTAAACATAATAAAAGCAATATACCAACATCAAACTAAATGGAGAGAAACTCAATGCAATTCCTCTAAAATCAGAAACAAGACAAGGCTGTGCACTCTCTCCATATCTCTTCAATATTGTAGCTGAAGTTCTAGCTACAGCAACAAGAAAGCAAAAGGAGATCAAGGGGATACAAATTGGAAAGGAAGAATGCGAACTTTCACTATTTGCTGATGATATGATAGTTTACATAAGTGACAAAAAAAAAAAAAAAAACTCTATCAGGGAACTCCTACAGCTGATAAGCAAAGGCAAAGGAGCAGAATACAAGATTAACTTAAAAAAAAAAAAACCCAGTATCCCTTATATATACAGATGATAAATGTGCTGAGAAAGAAATCTGAGAAACATTACTCTTTACAATATCCACAAACATCAGAACTTTGAGTCTTTGAGTCCTTAAACAAAGAAATTAAAGAAGATACTAGAAAATGGAAAGCTCTCCCATGCTGTTAGATAGGTAGGACCAACATAGTAAAAATGGCATTCTTGCCAAAAGCAATCTACATATTCACTCTCCATTAATATCCCAGCACAATTCTTCACTGATCTTGAAAGAATAATGCTGAATTTTAGATGGAAAAACAAAAGACCCAGGATAGCCAAAACAACTTCAGGAGGCATCACCATCCCAGACTTCAAGCTCTATTATAGAGCTATAGTCCTGGAAACAGCTTGGTATTGAGGCAAAATGGGCAGGTAGACCAACGCAGTCGAATTGAAAACCTGGACATTAACCCACACACCTACGAACACCTGGTTTTTGACAAAGAAGCTAAAATTATACAGTGGAAAAATATCATCTTCAACAAATGGTGCTGCCATAAAAGGATGCTGACTTGTAAAAGACTGCAGATAGATCCATATCTACCTCCATGCACAAAACTTAAGTCCAAATGGATCAAAGACCTCAAAATAAACCCAGCCACACTAAACCTCTTAGAAGAGAAAGTGGAGGTACCCTTGAATGGATTGGTACTTCCTGAACCACTTCCTGAACATAACACCAGTAGCACAGACACTGAGATCAATAATTAATAAATGGGACCTCCTGAAACTGAGAAGGTTCTCTAAGGCAAGGCACACATTCAACAGGACAAAAGGGAAGCCAACAGAATGGGAAAAGATATTCACCAACCCCACATCTGACAGAGGGCTAATTTCCAAAATACACACACACACACACACACACACACACACACACACACACACACACACAAGCTAGTTATCAAAACACCAATTTTTAATCTAATTAAAAGTGGGGTACAGAAATAGAGGATTCTCAATACAGGAATCTAAAATGGCTGAAAGACACTTAAGAAAATGCTCAACATCCTTAGCTATTGTGGAAATGCAAATCAAAACAACTCTGAGATACCATCTTACTCTTATCAGAATGACTAAAATTAGAAACACCAATGTCAGCTTATGTTGATGAGGATGTGGAGAAAGGGTAACTCTCCTCCACTGCTGGTGGGAGTGCAAACTTGTACAGCCACTTTGGAAATTAGTATGGTTGTTTCTCAGGAAAATGGGAGTCAGTCTACCAAAAGATTCAGCAATTCCAGTCTTAGGCATACACCCAAAAGATGCACATTCATACAAGGACATCAGTTCAAATATGTTCATAGCAGCATTTTTTATATTAGCCAGAACCTGGAAGCAACCTATATGCCACTCAACTGAAGAATGGATGGAGAAAATGTGGTACAATTACACAATGGAGTACTACTCAGTAGAAAAAAATAAACAAACAAACAAACAAACAAAAAAACAGAATCTTGAAATTCGCAGGGAAATGGAATAAACTAGAAGAAATCATCATGAGTGAGATAACCCAGTCACAAAAAGACAAACATGGTATGCACTTACTCAATTGTGAATTTTAGACATAGAGCAAAGGATCACCAGCCTACAATCCACACCATCAGAAAAGACAGGAAACAAGGAGGACTTAAGAGAGACATACATGGTCCCCCTGAGAAGGTGGGACAAGATCTCATGAGCAAATTGGGAGCATAGGGGGAGGAGAGAGAGAGTTAGGAGAAAAAGAAGGGGAGAAGAGGAGGGGAGGCATGAGGGAGCAGGAAGATTGAGTTAGGGGAAGAATGTATGAGAACAAGAAAAGACATACCACAATAGAGGGAGCCATTATAGGTTTAAAGAGAAATCTGGCACTAGGGAAATGTCCAGAGATCTACAAGGATGACTCCAACTAACAATCTAAGCAATAGTGGAGTAGCTGCTTTAAATGACCTTTCCTGATAATGAGATTGATGACTACTTCATATGCCATCCTAGAGTCTTCATCCAGTAGCTGATGGAAGCAGAAGCAGACAGCTAAACATTGAGCAGAACTCCTGGAATCCAGTTGCAGACCGGGGGATGGGGGTGGGGGTGGGGAGAGTTATGAGCAAAGAGGTCACGACCAGGCTGGAGAAACCCACAGAAACTGCTGAGCTGAGAAAGGGAGAGGTTATGCACCCCAGTCTGATAGCTGGGAAACCAGCATAGGACTGACCAAGACTCCCTGAATGTGGGTGTTAGTTAGGAGGACTGGAAGTCTATGGGGCCTCTGGTAATGGATCAGTATGTATCACTAATATAAGAATGGACTTAGAGAGCCCATTCCACATAGAGGGTTATTCTCTCAGCCTAGACACATGGGGAAGGGTCTAGGTTCTGCTCCAAATGGTATGACAGACTTTGAAGTTTCTCCATGGAAGGCCTCATCCTCCCTGGGGAGCAGAACGGGGATGGGATGGGTATTGGGAGGGGCAGGGGAGGAGGGGAGGGTGAGGGAACTGGGATTGACATGTAAAAAAAGCTTATTACAAATTTAAATAAAAAATTTATCATAATATTTTATTATTATTGTATCTTTTCTTTGAGCCTTGCTAAATTATCTGTCTCTTTAGTTACCTGGCTCCATTTACTAGAGGTGAACTTATGGAAAGTGAGAAAAAAAGGTTGATGGGAGATTTCATTCTGTAAATATGTTTCTCTTATTGGTTAATGAATGAAGCCCTGTTGGCCAATAGGAAAAGAAGATAGGAAGAACTAGGAGACAAGGAGGATTCGGGAAGTAGTAGGGAGAAGATTCAAAATATAGGACCAAGAGAACACTACTCCAGACTCTCTACCCAGTAAGATAAAAAACATGTGGAAATACTTAGAATGATAGAAATGGGTGAATATTTAAGACAGAACTAGCAGTAAGAATCGCTAGTAACAGGCCAACAGCTTTATATCTAATACAGCGTCTCTGTGTGTTATTTGGGGCTGGTGTGGCTGTGGGACCAGGCTGGCAGGAAACCATGCTCATAACTAAAGATATCATCCCTGATAAAGCAATGGAATGCTAAGATTCCTATTATTTATATTATACATTTTCCTCTTTTCTTCTTTGGAGAAAAAAGGGGGTGGGTTATTAGGCGAGCATTACTTATTAAATCTAAAAAGAAAACTGGTTGTCCTCAGTGTCTTTCACCATTTCTAAACCACATTGCTTGCTTGCTTCTTGAAGACAGGCTATCATGTAGCCCGTGACCTTGTTATGTTACAGAGGCAACTTTGGTGTCTGGATCTCACTGATCCACCTTCAGGGTGCTGGGATTACAAGCAGAGGGCACAACACACTACAATGTGTTCTTTCCTTCATGGGGGATGCAGTGCCCTAGCCTAGAACTAATTCTAAAAAAGGAACTCGATCTTTTAAATTCCATTTAGCCTCCTAAATTATATTTATTAACACCTTTAAGTTCTGCTGGAGTTTAGCAAACCCATTCAGCATTCAACCAACATTTTGCCATAAAATAAAATAAAGGTACAATGTCCTTGCCTATTGTCTTTTATATTTGTGCTAAAGAGTATAAATGACCTAAAACAAAAAAAAAAAATGAAATACAGAAACATTCCCTGGAGTTACTCCTAGCAACCAGCATCTAGCCTGTACATATTCTTGGTGGGTACCTTATGACAGAAGGTACCTTCTTTTTACTTAGATTACTGTACAAGTGTCTGTGTATGGAGTGGGGAAGTGTAAATGGACTGTTGAAGTATTTGTTCACATCATCTAAGTATCCATCTTCCTTACAGAATGAGGTGAGGTCCAGTTCCAAAACTGTAAGTCAGAGTCTAAGTAAGGCCTTTGCGTGGTGTTGTAATTTTGTCTTATGACAAGAAAAAAACACCTTTCTTCCCAGGACAGATACTTAATTCTTGTTTTACCAAATGAAACAAGAACACAGGAACATAAATGAATAGCCAGGGCCTCTGTGCATGGCTATGAGACACCAGAACAGGAGTGTGAATTCTAGCCCCAGTGCCAAGGCCAAACAATAGTAATGACTGGAGGCAGAGTCCACTAATGGGATCTCACTCTAATACGCCCAAGTCTTTCTATTGGGTAACTGTGTCTGAAAGTATCTCTTAGGCCAGGAGATAGAATCAAAGCTAAGAAAATGGATAGCAAAGAGGCTTTATTTCCCATACCTAACACTTCAGTGTTGAATGTTTTTAAACTTAACCAAGAATTACTGAGTAAATGAATTATTCTCATGTCCCATGAATACAACAAATCTGTTGCAAATATGCTGTTCAGATATTCTAAAATATCAAGTTTGTTTTTGTTTTCTCACTTTTTATCTCCTCGATTTATATTCCAAAGAAGCAGTTCTCAGGGATAGAAAAAGTGATGCTATATTTTTTATAGTGATAACTTCATGAGAAATAAACAAGTAACTGCAAATTATAAAAACAGAGTCTGTAAAAGAGTCTGGCTTGGTTTTGGAGTTGTAATTTTATGCCTGTCACTGACACTGCCTTGTTTATTAGAGAACTAAAATAAAAATCACAGTTAAATGACAAGAATTACAAACCTATAATAGCAATAACATTTTATTGAAATAATAAAGTAAAAAAATCACATTGATTATAGACTCCTGATTCAAGAATTTTCTGTTGTGCAGATAACACACTTTCCTCTCACTTTTGTTTTATCTTCATAAAGTAAACATTAAAAAATTTAGAAGCATGTCATCAGGACATGGGATGTAGCCCATTTGGTAGACTGCTTGCCAAGCATGCACAAAATCTTGGGCTCTGTTCCCAGTGCTGCATGAAACAGGGCATGTTAGTGCAAGCTTGTAACCACAGCACAGAGGCAAAGACAGGAATGTTAGTAGTTTAAGAGTATCCTCAGCTACAAACTGAGTTTAAGGCCAGACTGAGAAAATGCCACATACACACATACTTAGATACCTACACATACACACATACATATGCACACATTTACACACAGACACACACACACACACACACACACACACACACACACACACACACACCCATGGAAATCATTTCACCAGTTTTAGCTAAATAACTTCTAGATATGGAGAACTATCTCCTTGACTAAGAACCTCAAACTGAAATTACTTTGCCTAGTTCTCAGTGATTCTCCATTGAATGTCCTTCTGCCCTTTTCCTATGAACTTATCTTTATATAACTGAGGTGAAAAAGATCTGGGTAACAAAAGGTCTCTGCCATCATTGATACTCTTACAGCAGCTATTAAATAGAAAGAGGTGGGATAAATAGATCGGTGAATAAAGTGCATGATGGTCAAGCATAGGGACATGGGTTTGGAACTCTAGCACCATGATTAAAGCTGGTCATGTCATGTCATGCCTGTAACCCCAGCAATGGAAGCAGAAGACAGGAGGATACTATGAGTTTATTGGCAGCCAATCTAGCCAATCACTGAGCTCTAAGTTCAGTGAAAGACCTTACATTTAAACAATTAATATTTAGAACACATTAGTCCACATGAAGGGCAAGGCTCCTATTCTGGTGTATGATGGGGGATGTCTTTCTGTATGTATGTTTCTCTTACTGGTTGATAAATAAAACACTGTTTGCCTATGATGCAGGAAGATAGGCAGGACGAAGAGATGAGGAGAGATCTGGGGAAGGTAGGCAGAGGAAGACCTCAGAATAGTTGCCATGTAGGCGGCCAAAGGCAAGGTCCTGACCCTTCTCCGGTAAGATAAGACCATGTGGAAATAATTAGATTAATAGAAATGGGTTAATAATTAAGACAGAGCTAGCCTATAAGAAGCCCTACCGATCAGTCAACAGTTTTATAATTAATATAAGCCTTCATGTGTTTATTTGGGGCTGAAGCAGCAGCAGGACCTAGAGGGACATGAATTCCACAACAGATGTACTATTTGCCAAGATAATAAAATAATTTATGTATGTTCATTGCTTTAGATGTTGCCTGTAATCCTTCAAAATTCAAGGCCAGAGAGAAAACTAGAGCTAGGTGAGACATTAACAGAGTTTCCAAACAGCAGCTGAAGCCAAAACCAGGAAGTTTAAGACTAGTCCTTGCCGGCTTCCCTTGTATTAAGTCTGTGAGAGCTCAGTAAACAAATTATTATTCATGAGAACCAAAAAGATTTGACAAATCAAGTTAAGCTGATACAGTTACCGCCTTCTTCCTTCTCTCTCCTCTCACTCTACCCTCCCGCTTACACTGCATCTTAGTTTCTGTTACCTAGGAAGCATTCACACTGTGTCCCTAGGGCTCCATTAAACTATGGTCAAGTGAATGTCTAACAGAGTCCATATGCATGATGAAGATACTGAACCTAGCAATAGAGATCACAGAAAAATAAATTTACCTAAAGAAAATGCAAAGACAATTGTTAGTGGCTTTTATAATGCTGTGCCCATTAAGCCCCCT
Source organism: Cricetiscus sungorus (assembly GCA_030556225.1). NCBI lineage: Eukaryota > Metazoa > Chordata > Mammalia > Rodentia > Cricetidae > Cricetiscus > Cricetiscus sungorus. The sequence goes on along the minus strand of JANBXA010000395.1, from coordinate 6,550,668 downwards.
TGTGGAACTTCTGTAAGAGAAATTATTAAGTTCTCAGAGTCATCAAGCAAACAAGGACAAATGTCAGCATCAGGACCTAGAGTGCTTGCTAACAATCTATATTCCAAGCAGGGTCAAGATCTACTTACGCAAAATCCTGAAGTTATAAATGAATTCATATTTTCCTTACATATATATTATTAATAATATAATTTAAAATTTTTACATGTCGATCCCATTTTCCTCTCCCTCCTTCCCTCTCTCTTACCCTCTTTCCCCCCTCACATGCACCCTGACCACCCTTCCCTCCAATCCCCCCACAATTCCACACGTAGGACTATGCTATCCAGGGATCATGTAAATCTGTCAAGTCATTTGAAGTAGGGACTAGGACTTCTCTACTGTCTCTAGCTTAAGGGAGTATCCCTCCATGGGGGATGTGTCCCCAAGGTCCCCAGGAATACATCCTGTGTCTACTGTCTGAGGTCCCTTAGACTGCTCAATTCTTCTAGCCGAGACCCATATTCAGGGGGTCTGAGCCAGTCCCATGCTGGATTCCCAGCTATCTGTCTGAGGTGGGGGGCATTAGCTCCTCCCTGTTCAGGTCAGCTGTCTTTGTGTGTTTCTGCAACCTGGTCTTGTCCCCTCTCTCTCTGCATCTGGATTCTAGCTCGACTCAGTGCTTAGTTATGGGTGTTTGCTTCTGTTTCCAGTAGGTACTAGATGAGGGCTCCATGATGGTGGATAATTTAGTTGATGATTCACTATCAGGGAAGGGCATTTATTGTAGCCTTTCCATGGTTGCTCAAATTGTTAGTTGGAGTCAGTCTTGTAGGTCTCTAGACCTTTCTTTAGGTTCAATTTTCTCTTCAAACCAATAATGGCTCCCTCTTTTATTCTCTCTCTCTCTCTCTCTCTCTCTCTCTCTCTCTCTCTCTCTCTCTCTCTCTCTCTCTCTCTCTCTCTCTCTCTCACATCTGTCTTCTATTCCTACCCTGACTCAATCTTCCTAGTCGCACGTGCTTTCTGCTCCTCCCCTTCTCTTTCTCCTAGTTCTCTCTCCATTCAGCACCATGAGTAATCACTTTGCACACTTAGATCTAGGAATCCTCACAAAACACTCAAGTCACAGCTTCTACCCTTCATTACTAATTCCACATCACACTTTTCCACACCTTGGCCTCCTGAGAAACCCGAGGTTTGTTGAGAAAATCAGGGAGACACACTCCTAATTTCTTGCAAAGAAACCGAGTGTGGCTGAAAATGCCTAGCCTCGGTCTCCGAGATCTCAGCTGAAGGCTGAGCAGTTACACTTCCGTCTCTGCTCCTCAGCATACTGGTGGTAGCTACCTCTCTGTGACTTAGCAGCTTCTGCCACCTGCAGACTAAATTTGCAGCTATTCAAATCCCATTTGCTTTACCTAACGTTTCTCCCTTTAATTTCTCTCTGCACCCTTCCACATGATAAGCATGAAGAGGAAGAGAAACAGAATGCTGATATTCTGCTTCCAGATCTCCTTATCACCACACACACGCAAGGGTACCACTTACAAGCTCTGTCTTAAATACAATGGCAGAGCGTACAATCCTGGTCCTCCCTCTGGAGCTCTGAACACAGCATCCTCCAAGTCTACATCTCTAGTAAGTCTAATCCTGGTGAATTCACACCCCAGCCTAGGACTAGGTGCTAGCGGCACACTTGCTGGTCCCAAAGCCCCTGACAGTTGGCTGATAACAACTGCATCTGGAATTTCTGTAAAGTTAGAGACTTAAAGCTGCATTTAGCTGTTATCTCCGGTTTGGGGAGTCTGGTCATTACTTGGCCTTCTGTTCAGGGTCTCCAAAGCTGCTTGTCTGCAGCTATCATTGCAGTTACTGGAAAAACTCAGCTTCCTGAAGCTCAGCATTGTGGCCTGCTGTTTATTTGTAATAGTTGCTCCCCTAGGTACGAAGTTTACAACACAACCATGCTCTCCTCTAGGCTGCCAGGGTAACATTTTCTTCAAAGGGCTCACTTCACTTGGTTAGGCCCTATCAAGTACAATCTTTCCTTTTATTACATTAAAGTCAATGTACTAGGGACATTAATTGCATAAGAACACACACACACACACACACACACACACACACACACACAATTTCATGTTAGGGGAAAAAAAAACCACTTCAGTCTCCAGTTACCATCTACTTCTCACATACACATCACAGCTAGTTATAAATCACAAATATTTCTACGATACACCCATATGATGGCATGCCCCACTCCCCAGGGATGCTAAATACCCTTGATTTAAAAGCAGCAGGGAATGCTAGCAATGCAACTGACAGAAAAGAATAAGATGACTGCTTTAAGGTTCTCAATATGAAGCAATAGGAGACATTAAGAGGTGCAAGAGGGGTCTCTGTGAGCCACTCAGAGCAGTTAGGGCCTCTCTGACATTGCTGTCTCCATCAGGGCCATGATGACACCACAATAAAGGCCAAACAATCACCCTACTATAGAGAAGAAAGTCCCGTAAAAAGGCTTTTCTTGCCACTGAAGGTCTTAAATGGGCAGGACAGCCCTTCCTCGTGCTTTACTGAAGAAATGATACTCAGACAAGCCTTCCAGGGCAGATAGCATGAAGACAGACTGCACTTCACACGTAGATGGACAGGGGCAGAAGCACGAGTCAGCCCCACCCCCAGCAAGACCTCTGTCAGTGTGATTCTCACATTTGATGGGAATGTATTATTTTATATTCAAAAAGTTCATGGTTAAATGGGATGATAGGCCTACAAGATCAGTTTCCAATGGCTGCCATAACTAACTACAACAGATATTCTCCAAAAACAAAGTTGTTTCTTTAACCCTGAGTAAGTCAGAAGATAGAATCATGGGGTGAAAAGCAAGGTTTCAACCGGGCAACATTTTTAGTGGAACCTCCTGCAGAATCTGTTTTCTCATCCTTCTCAGCTTCTATAGAACTATGTTTCTAAATCATCTCTTCTGTCTTCAAAGTCAACAGAGAAGCATCTCCAAATATATTCCCTCCTCTCATATTGCTACCTCCATGTTGTACATATGCTTGTGATTACATGGGGTCCACTTAGACTACCCAGGATAACCTTCCCATATCAAACTCCTTACTAGCTTAGTCACATGTATAAATTTCTTCTGTTATCTCAGATAATATTTAACATGTTTTGGGGGCTGATAGCATAGACATCTTTGGGTGGTCATTATTCTGATAGCTGTTTGACAAAACTGTCTAAGATCTTTCTAGTATTTGAATTCAACCAGCTTCTTCAGCTACTGATTAGCATAATCCATAGCATATTGGTGAGTTAGTTTATAAAGTTCACTTACAACTTATTTCTATATTATCTGAGATAATCAAGGAATCACAATTAAGACTTTAGTTTGGGTAACATTGTTAAGTAACAACATGATCTTCTTGGGAGATGGTAAGGTTGCGATAAGGTTTCACATGTCAAACTCCTCAGGGAACCAAAGAAAACTAAATCCTTGTGTCCATGTCCCAACTGCTGGGGGTCACAAGAGGCAGTAGCAATTTACTCTTAAGGAGTTGCTTTAATGCATTTAAAGCATCTAATATAGCCTTTAGTGACCACTTAGGGCAAGGGAGAGACACAATATCATTGCAGAGAAGCAGGGAAACTAAAATGCACCATGGGCTCTATGGCTCTCCCAAGATCACCCCGTGAGGAGTACTGGGGGAGTTATGAATAGAACTCTGCTTCCCAATATTCCCATTCAGCAGCTTCAAAGGCCAGAATAATGGTACCAATGACTCATCCTGATCACCCAGTGTGCCGTCTCTAAAGCACCGCTAATGCATGAGAGAAATCACAGAAGCAGGGAATTGCTTTTACTTTGCTTTCCTACCTAGTAGTTTAGGGAAAGCTTTAAGTGGGAAGTATAGAAAACATGCCACAACCTTTCCATGAGAAATTCCAACTTGAACTTCTAATCGGTCTGGAAGGTTCTAAGTTAACATGATTTGAAAACTTAAAAACATATTGTTCCTGACTGGTAAGACCAAAAGTAACGGAATAATAGTTGCGTCCTCTGCAGATTCTAATTACAGGAGCTCTGAGAAGTGTGGTGAGAGGCTGTGAACTGCATGGTGGAGAAAGCTATCAAGTCATCCAGAAATTGGTTGAAATCTCAGCTCTTCTGCTTATACCAGCTGTGTAACCCACGGCAACTTATCAAACCTCTCAAGAGTCCTCATCATAAAAGCTAAAGAGCTAAATCCTCAAGTTGATCTAAATATTATAATGTATGTAAAATACCTAATACACAAAAAATGTTTAGCATCTTTTCTACTTAAGGGGAAAGCATTGGAACAGATTTCCCTGCTAAAATTGTTTGTAGTGGATGCTCTGGTGTGCTGCCAAGATTCTCTTTGCCTGTAAGGGGGCTTGGTCTCCATGCCACTGGGAATACTGCTAATGGAAAGAAAACCTTTTGTTATCTGTTCCTTATAGGGATTGCTGTGGTCTCCTCACCTGCTGTTTATGTCGCTCAGGATGCCCTCTCTCCATCGCCCCACCCAAAGAGCCAGCATCTCAGATGAGAACTGTTCATAAGGCGGCCCAGTGCCTCTTCCTAAGCCGTTTATCTCATCGGCTTCTCCATCTTCCTTCCTTTCACGAGCTCTTACTGATGTTCTTGGCCAAGTCACAGATAAGCTCCTAGGTCCTTGTTACAGTTGAGTCAGCTCTCAGTACCCAAGAGTCCCAGATAAAATCCAAACAGGCACTCAGTCTTTCCACACAAGAGCATGTGATGTAACAAGCTTTTTTTTTTTTTTTTTTTTTTTTTTTTTTTTTAATTTGTTCTTTCAGGGTTCGAAACTAAGCTTTCCTCTCAGGAAGAAGTCAGCACAGACCCTCTTCCTCAGGTCTTTTACCCCTTTTGAAACATCTTTTATCGAACAGTTTGTGCAGAACCAGATTGTCGCATCAGAAATGCAGATTATCCCACAACTGAGGACGTTGACATGTGTGGTTGGTGAAAATAATAAATACGATGTTCCCTAGCTCTCTAATATTCTAGAGGAAAAAAAAGGAAATATTTCAGATGTTCTTGGCAGAATGTTGACAGCAGATTAGGCTTGGTGATAGGTGTTTGCTACACTAGTTTGCTTACTTCTGCATATGTCTTAACTTTTTCAGACTAAAATAGTATATATTCATTTGCTTTAAGAAAGGGCATTGCAAGTGCATTGTAAAAGTACATGAAAGGCAGGCACTTGAACAATTGTAAGGTTTACTAATATACTTAAATTTGGTGTTGCTTACACTAAGTAAACAAATTTATCAAAATATACAAAATCCATGTTTTCCTAAGCAGATAAAATAAGTTTCTGGAAAGTAGTTCTCAAATGTATTCTTTTTAAATTGCTGAAGATGTCTCTAAAAGCAAGCTTAATGAGGGGCCTCAAACTCAATGTTTACTTTAAAAGATTTATCCTGCATAGAAGTGTTCTGAATATTATATGGAGTAGATTATACAGACATTTTTTTTACAATGAGATAGAAAATTAATTCATTTTCAGGAAGCTCTACTTCCTATGTATTGTCTTTGATAATAATGGACTGCGTTATAAAAAACGTGTTTGTAAGCGGCCACATGGACTGAGGATGCAGAGCATCTGCCTGGTTGGTAAAGCACCTGGGTTAGATTCCTAGAATTAAAACAAAATGAGCCAAAGCTGACACAATTAAAGTGCAGCCAAGAGCATCTCTCACCCTTTATCCATCCTCAATCCTTAAAGATGACTTTGAAGACACAGCAGCAGTCACAGTTGGTACCACTGGTACTTCTAAAATTTGGAGCAAAAATCTCTGTCCTGTTTATACAATCGAAAATGGAGTCCTAATTGCAGCAAGAAAGCAGAGTAGGATCTGGATAGAATATCCAGTCTGCATAGACTGGTGAATTATTGTGGAACTCAATCAAAGAATGCAATGATAAGAAAACTAAAATATAATTCCTATCTGGCTATTCTCCTATGTTTGAAACTCTGAAATTTGAAGTGTCATCCATCAACCCCAATGGGGTCTAGCACTTTGGCAAATGCCACTCTTTAGGAAATGTTTTTCTTCAAAGATACTCATCACTTCAACACTCACAAAGGTGAGAAAAGGATTTCCACACCAGGTCATTGCTCAGCTTCCTGCACATATATAAGGCTTGGTGCATCTGAAACAAAAGGAAGGAAGGGGCTGTAGCACTCTAAGAGCAAAGACAACCAGTGTGATATGGAAGATGGCTGTCTAAGGGCCTATCTACAGAGGCTGGATTTCCAAAGCTTCTCTGCTAACTCTCCAGACCTCCCCTGAACAAGTAAACAGTGCAAGAAATATGTCCACATTGAGCCCAACCCTGTGGAATACATGACAGGTTTAAGAATTGTTTGTGAGCCAGGCATTGGTAGTGCACCTTTAATCCCAGCACTCAGGAGGCAGAGGCAGGTGGATCTTTGTGAGTTCGAGGCCAGCTTGGCCTATAGAGCTAATTCCAGGACAGCCTCCAATGCAATATAGAGAAACCCTGCCTGGAAAACCAAAACAAACAAACAAACAAACAAACAAACAACAAACAAGCAAAAGGAACTGTTTGTGAAATAAGATGCCTGAGCAGAGATTAGGATCAGTCAAACTAGCTGCCAATACAGATTTGTTCCTAATTGTCTCCATGACCCTGGGAACTTGGTTTCTACCTACAAGATAAAGTTTCCTTATACTTATTATATGCCAAGATTCATGAACAAGTATTACATGTTCAATATTAATAAGCAATCATAAAAGTTTCATGCAATTGGAATAACATAATTTTGAGTAGGAACAAAAAAAGAAAATGACATTTTAAAAAGGTTTTTCTATAGTTGAAAATAAATGTTACTTTTTACATAAGAATTTAGGTTCCCAAGTGGCATGTGTTCTATCTGCTATAACATATTCTCCTGAAGCTTTCTAAATTAACACAAGATTGACATTATGCCAAGCAGTATAGGGGGCCTGCAAACGTGCCTGTAAATACAGTTGATAATTCACAATATGCCGTAAAATGTTATGTTCAATCAAGGCTGTCTAATGTGAGTATATACAGATACAAACACACACACACACACACACACACACACATACATATATGTGTGTGTATATATATATATGTTAAAACTATTATATTTATGTGGTTAAATTATATCATATATCATATTATAATAGTATATTATATTTTAAAATTATATCTCTTAATATATGTGTTAAAATTCAACAATTACAATCTACAATTCATATGAACTTCAGTTTTTCCACAGTCTATAAAATTTTAACTTGCTATGTACTTGTGGTTTTATTAGCAAGGGAACTATATTAATGCAATGTAAAACTGAATACTGTAATATAATTTTTAAGGCAAACTAAAAGGTAAAATTCAGGTAGAAAGCCTGAAATTTCAAGATAACAGTAAACAAGTGCTACTTGTTTAATAGAAAAATAGAAATATTTTCTATATCTGTGATGATAATAATAGCAACTATGGATTGGAATCACTAACTTAAGCAATTAATTCTATTTATTGCAAAAACACAAGTATATAATAAATTTCATATTGTCACTCTATGTGTCATAACTTGGAAATTATAACTCCATTCATTATTATCATCTGTTTTACAGTTATTGAATTTAATCAGATAAAACTTCTTTAAAAATAATAGGTTGTCAGGATTAGATAGAATCACAAATGGCAGCTTGCTGGGATTCACACACTGTGGAGTCTTGGCAAGATATCCAGAGGTCCACAAGGATGACCCCAACTAAGAATCTAAGCAATGGTGGAGAGGCTACCTTAAATGACCTTCCCCAATAATGAGAATAACAACTACTTTACCTGCAAACATCTGATTTTTGACAAAGAAGATAAAATTACACAATGGAAAAAAGAAAGCAGCTTCAACAAATGGTGCAGGCATAGCAGGATGCTGACTTGTGGAAGACTGCAGATAGATCCATGTCTATCACCATGCACAAAACTTAAGTCCCCAACATAAATCCAGCCATACTGAACCTCTTAGAAGAGAAACTGGGAGTTACCCTTAAATGAATTGGTACAGGAGACCACTTCCTGAACATAACACCAGTAGCAGACACTGAGATAGACAATTACTAAACGGGACCTTCTGAAATTGAAAAGCTTCTGCAAGGCAAAGGACACAGTCAACAAGACAACACGGCAGCCCACAGAATGGGAAAAGATCTTCACCAACCCCACATCTGACAGTGGGCTGATCACCAAAATATACAAAGAACTCAAGAAGCTAGTTACCAAAACACCAAATAATCTGATTAAAAAGTGGGATACATAAATAAAAAGAGAATTCTTAATGGAGGAATCTAAAATGGCTGATAGACACTTAAGAAAGCGTTAAACATCATTACCCATCATGGAAATGCAAATCAAAACAACTCTGAGATTCCATCTTACTCCTGTCAGAATGGCTAAAATCAAAAACACTAAAGACAGTTTGTGCTGAATAGGATGTGGAGAAAGGGGTACACTCCTCCACTGCTGGTAGGAGTGCAAACTGGTACAACCACTTTGGAAATTAGTATGGAGGTTCGTCAGGAAAATGGGAATCAGTCTACAAAAAGATCTAGCAATTCCACATTCAGGCATATACCTAAAAGATGCATATTCATACAACAAGGACATCTGTTTAACTGTTCACAGCAGCATTATTTGTAATAGCCAGAATCTAAATACCCCTCAACTGAAGAATGGATGGAGAAAATGTGGTATATTTAGATAATGGAGTACTACTCAGCAGGAAAAAAGGGGGGGATCTTGAAATTCTCAGGCAAACAGATGGAACTAGAAGAAACCATCCTGAGTGAGATAACCCAGTCACAAAAAGACAAACATGGTGTGTACTCACTCAAATGTGAATATTAGAGATACAGTAAACAGTTACCAGCCTACAATCCACACAGTCAGAAAAGCTAGGAAACAAGGAGGATCATAAGAGAGACACATATGGTCTCCTTAAGAAGGGGATAGAGACAATATCTCATGAGCAAATTGGGAACATGAGGGGAGGGGAGAGAGAGTTAGGAGAAAAAGAAGGAGAGAAAAGGAATGGTGAAGAGAGCATGAGGGAGCAGGAAAATTGAGTCAGGGGAAGAATAGAGGAGAGCAAGAAAAGACATACCATAATAGCGGATGCCATTATAGGTTTAAAGAGAAATCTAGCACTCCAGGAAATGTCCAGAAACCTAAAAGGATGACCCCAACTAACAATCTAAGCAATAGTGGAGAGGCTAACTTAAATGCCCTTCCCTGATAATGAGATTGATGACTACCTTATATGCCATCCTAGAGCCCTCATCCAGTAGCTGATGGAAGCAGAAACAGACACCCACAGCTAAACACTGAGCAGAACTCTTGGAATCCAGTTGCAGAGAGAGAGAGAGGAGTGATGAGCAAAGGGGTCAAGACCAAGCTGGAGAAACCCACAGAAACATCTGACCTGAACAAGGGGGAGATCATGGACCCCAGTCTAACAGCTGGGAAACCAGCATAGGACTGACCCAGGTTCCCTGAATGCGGGTGTTAGTTAGGAGGCCTGGGTAGTCTATGGGGCCTCTAATAATGGATCAGTATTTAACCCTAATATAGGAATGGACTTTATGAGCCCATCCCACATAGAGGGTACTCTCTCAACCTAGACAATTGGAGGAGGGCCTAGATTTTGAAGATTCCTCATGGAAGGCCTCATCCTTCCTGGAGAGCAGAAAGGGGATGGATTGGGGTTTGGTGGGGGTGGTAGGGGAGAATGGGAGGGTGAGGGAACTGGGATTGACATATAAAATAACCTTGCTTCCAATTTAAATTAAAAAAAAAAAGAATTCTGGCTGCAGAATGGTTGTTGGCATCTCCACAGGACCATTCATGGGAATATAGAAGAAGTTTCTCATTCGGGAATGTTGTCCGACTAAGGGCTTCTGCTGTACCCTGACTGAATTAACGAGTTTCAAATAGGATCTTTACCTCAAAGAAGGGACCCAAGTGGAAATCAGCTGAATGTATGAAATAAATGAGGTGAATATCAAAATGCTGGGACTGAATTATAAAGAAGTCATTTAATACAGCAGTAAGAGCCAGAAAGAAAGAAAGAAAGGAAGGAAGGAAGGAAGGAAGGAAGGAAGGAAGGAAGGAAGGAAGGGAAAAAAAGATGATATAAAGACAAAGGCTGAGAGTACTTAGAATTAAGTACTTCCACATCAGTTTATGAAGTCCATAGATCCACACTGCTACTCCACATTACCTAGCCCTCTCTTATAGAGGACACTCTTGAGATGTTATGAGTAAATATACTGAAAGAATGCAAAGTGAGTATAGGAGAACAGAGAGCTGGAGGTGTCAGCTGCGGATGTAGAAGAGCAGAACACTAGACTAAGTCTTTAAGATAAATTATGGTGCAAATAAAAATGTTCTGAGCTAAACACTCCTAGAATTAATAAGATGCATGGTTACTCAATATTACTTCACATGATTTATACCAAAGATTCATCTACATTCTACAGAGGGGAAATAATCCATTTTGTTCTTCTTTGTACAAGACTTCTGAACTACCAGAGAAAGCCTATGATGATTAATAGGGGGGGCTGCTAGTAATTTGTGCTTAGAGGGGAAAAAATGAATCTTTTATACATAAGAATGGTATTTCCAGCAAACTACCAGTAAAAATTGCCTTTTGAGGGCTTTTTTTTAAGAGAAAAATTACAAGTTATTTTGGATTTTCTAGACTTTCTATTGATACATTTGCCATCCTCACTAAGTGATTAGATGGAGATATGACTGAGTAAAAAACATGTTTCTAGTGCCTCCAGCCTGAACTCACCTTGACTTAGTGTCATGGTAAACTCCTACACACCCCATCTAGTCAGAACTGAATAGGGATGGTATTCAGGAAATATTACACTCATGTATCTTCCCATTCTCCCTAACTTATGAAGCCTTGCATTTCTGTGCCTAGTTTATTAAATAATGTATCAGATAATACTAAATACATCTGCCAATGAGCCTTGCTCTTCATTGCTCCTTGGCACAAGACAGACACATTAAGACTCTCCTGAAAAGAATGCTGTGTTCAAAATGGGAATATTTGGGTTGAAGTTTAGAAACAGTTCATGGAGTGATCTGACCATAAAAAAGCATAGAAAACTACCTCTCAGATCTTCTACAGTCCAAGAGATGAGAGGGAAACAAAAAAGTATGCAGATTCCAAAGCCCTTTTGAAGATGAGCAAAGATAGCAGAAAAGGACCTTCAGGAATCAGAAGTTTTTAAGGTTCCAGAGTCATTCATTTACCACCACATATATTTGTCTCTGAGACAGGGTCCTGTCATAGCTTCCAAATCATCTATTTAAGACTCTGAAAGTCCCCCCTTTTAGTTGCCTTGAGTAATTTCAACCTCATCCCCCAGAAGCCACCACATGGCAGGCACATGGCCTCTGTCCTCAGTTGTGGGGACTTGTCAGTGTCCTTGCTCTGAAATCCTTCTCATTAGGTTGTGTATGCTGTTAGCTTCAAAACTCAATAAAATTACTTAACATGTCCTTTAATGAAGTACAAGTTTTCTGGCAAATAACTTGTCAATTTATACATATGAGGATTTATACCTTCATGTTTTTTTCCATTATGCTTCATAACAATTGTAAACTAGATGACACATATTGGTTACATAGCACAAGGCTATTGCCACGAGAACTAAAAACAAAACAAATAAATATAAAACTTACCGAAACCAAACTTTAAAAATCTCAGAAGAAAAATCATAAGAAGGAGTGTTTCTCAAGCAGAACCCTAGATTTACCACAATATGCTAGATATTGTATATTAATGTAGAGGCCATTTGAAACACAAGGAGATGATGTTTATCGAATTATACCCCTTGCATCCACAGCATTTTTCATGGGGCACAAAAATCATAGCAATTCATGAGTTGAAATGAAACCTGGTGTTTAAATGTGAACATTTGAGCAGCAGGTGCAATAACAAATTTAGACGGCTTCATACTTGAGAGAGTGTACTGCTGAAAACACGACCCCAAGAAAAAGAAGCAGAAGTACATGGGTGAAGAGGATCTGGAAGATGACACCCGGTAAGACTGTCACTACAGGCAAATGACATCACATGCACTGACACCATACACGTGAACATGACCATCCCCGCCTAAGGGTTTATAGTTTATAGTAACACGTTGTTCAAATTCTTCTTCAGTGAGTACATTTTGTGGTAAGCACAGCAACAGCACTGAACAAAACAGATTTTAAACTCCAACTTCCTGGTGATAACCTACCTGGTTCTGCCCATTGGTTTTCTTACACTGAACCTCTTTCCATTACCATGAGATGCTGAAACAATAGTGAAAATCAAATGCTCTGATCTACAATAGTGGGCATGTCCTCCTGCATTTTTAAGCTCTTTCAGGTACATAGTTTTTATTTGCTCCATTTTATACCATACCACATTAGATTGTGTCATGCTCCCATATGCAATTAAATAATAACTGCCCCTGAATAGTAACAGAACCACTGAATCCTGCCATTTTGATCTTATTATATGATGACTAGCTATTATTCAAATAACTTCACAGAGTTCCACGAGAATTCTGAAATTTCCTTCTGGATATTATCTTTATTAAAGACGATATCTCATTTGATAAAATACTTTAGAGTTGAATTGAGATAAATTGATGTTATTTATCATTCTAAAAACGAAGAGACAGATGTTTTGCTTTCTTTCCAGGATGGAGAAAGGTGTGGGGGTTGATATTCTAATGATCAAAGTAACCATGACAACAATTTTCAGACTCCTTGCAAGTGTTATTTTCATATACTCTCTGTTGGTTAAAATAATCTATTCTTGTAAACAAAATCTGTTTCTAGTGAACCTTCCTTTCATGGTATAGCAGAATACTTAAGATTGTTCATCAATTCAGAAGCAAGTAACATTCAGGAATATGTCTCTTTTTTGCCATAAATACATGGCAAGCTCTCAAGTAACCACAAATAACCTCTGATGCCCAAACACTTAAGAGTACAGCATTGGTCACTATGGAGATCATCATTTTTCAACACTCTTTTCTCTCAATTTAAGGGCAGGAAGGGTTCTCAGCTTCACTGTTGGGGATCCTCAGGAAGGAAGAGGCACCATGCACACTCAGAGCTACAAGACCCCAGCCTTAATCAAAGCCAGTGGATCGCATATTCCTACACAGACAGAACACATGCTCTCATACCCAAAACTAAACTTTAAGCAATTAAACAATATTTTCTCCCATGCTATTGATGTTATCGGAAGCTTTAAATTAATTTTTAGGCAATATTTTGGGTTTTGTCATGATTTTTCAAAACCACAACAAAGAATGTATATTGCTATTTAAACTAATATTCAACTGCACTGAAAATTGGATCAAAGTTCCAAAGACCCTGTGTGAAAATGATAGTATGTTATTTTTCAAAGTTGACCCTGTTCATTCTGAGGCAACGCCAATTAAGATTTTTTTCCCTTCCTGGATGATCTTAGTTCTGTTCATTTTAGCAAAATTGTATGATTAGAATTCTAGTGGGGATTAAGCTAATGCATATGAAATGCTCCTGGGCAGGAAGATGCGTGTGTGTGTGCCTTTCTGTGGCACTTAGGGTGGGTGATGTGTGTGGTCCTTTCTTGACTACGCACAGTGAGAGGAACCATTAGTGACTACTAGGTGGTGAAGGGATTTCGTGCTGTTAATTGCCCACAACCCAGGTGTATCAAACAAACCTAATATCTGGATAGTGACTGTAAATGAAAGCAGGAGTGAAAGTCATTTTGTATTTCCATTTAATCATTTGCCAGAAATTAAACTATCATCTATAACCCAGTCTATCCAGAGAAGTCTCTTAGAAAGTCAACGGGGAAAGTATGGAAAAGAAGGAGAAGATGAAGATGATGGTCATGAGGACAAATAAGGTCTACTTGTGAAACTCTTAACAATGGGAACAGGGACTGTCCTTAAACACACTGGCTGCCTCTTGGGAGCCCATACTGGGTCCACATGCCCAGCCTTAATACAAGAAGAGGTGCTTCGTCTTACTATAACTGTTGATATCCATGGGAGGCCTGCCCCTTTCCGTACAGACATAGAGGAGTGGATTGAAGGGGAGCAAGGGTAGGAGGAAGGAAATGGGAGGAGAGAAGAAATGGGGCACTGTGGTCTGGATGTAAATGACAGGAGGGAGAGAGAGAGAATATGGTAGCCTATGAAGACTCTCTCGAAGTGAAATGATATTACAACTATTGAAGAAAACATCAACTTTAGTTGTCAGAGGCCATCAGTAACTGCAGTCAGAATTTTTCACAGAAGCCTAATGCGAATGTTTATTTTAAAATATTTAAAAGTATCTCATTAAATACATAGGTAGGTATCAAAGGACAGCCAATACTCTATGCAATAAAACAATAGTAAATAATTTACTGGAAAATAATTAAAAATCCTCTCCATGAATATTACTAAATACTAGCATATTGATAAGAGATTAATTGACTTTCACAAATAATTCTTAGTTAAAACAACTCCAGCAGCAAGAAGTAATTACAAATCATGAATCACTAAGCTAGTAGTATAGTTTTGTATTTAGTTCCACCCATTAAATTAAGCAAATGAGTAATTTTGCTTCAGAGGGGACTTCAAGAAATACATCAGTAGTATTAAGATGTGACAACAGCATTTAAATTCCACAAAACTTATTACAAGGAAAATGTATACCCTGACATTTCCTTAATAGTAAAAAAAAAAAAAGCATCCATAATAACCAACCTTTCTTTCATCACTTTCAGCAAAGTGCCTTTAACACATCATTTATGCTAATATCCAGACAACGTAATACATGTAATACATGCCATTTGTCTCCATCCCACAAAAGGCCATTCTGCCCACAGGCATAAGGGCATAAGTGCAGCAGCCCAAGTTTCACACTTAGGAGTGTGTGACTTTGGGCAGCTATTTAAACTTGTCTGAATCTCATTTTCCTCATATGTAAAGGGTGACTATTTCTCTATTTTCTAGAGTTGTTACAAGACATAAATGAATAACGGTCTGTGAAAAGCTTAAATAGCTAACTAACCATGATTGCTACAGATAAAAAGGAAGCATTGGTAAAGATGAGGAAAACTGGGACATTTGCATAGTGTTGGCAAGATTATACAATGGAGAATGCTTTAAAATTTTTTCCAGATCTGGAGACTGAACTTCCGTATGATCAAACCATCCTACTTTAAGCTATTTATTCCAAATAAATATACTAATACATCCATGGACTCTGAAACATTAGTCATAATAGCCAAGAAATGCAAACAACAAAAATAACCATTAATATATTATTTAGACTCCATTGAAAATGTGATGCAAGCACACATGTGAACATGCACACATGAAATATCCAGCATTTATAAGAAAATTACAACAATATGGGAGAGCTCTAAGACATACTAGTGAAATAACCCAACTACAGAAGGAGAAAAACTGCATGGTCCCACTTACCTACAGACTTTGAATTAGTTAACTCCAGAAGTAGAAAATGGTTGTCATAGACTTAGAGCACAGGAAATGGAAACTGTGCCCAAGCAATCATATAAAGTTTTAACTATGCACGAGGAAAGAAGACTACTAGATCTCTGCTGGACAAAGTTGTGCCTGGGGTTAACAGCACTCTGTTGCACACTTACCGCCTGTGGTAAGTGCACATGTCATGTAAAATTAATGTGCATGGAATCAGCAAGTCGGGATTCAAACTGGAATCTGTTACCTAAGATCCAGGGATTTCAACACGTGTTAAAAACCATTCTAAATTAAGAAAAGCCACATGCTATTCCTGAAGGACCGGAGACTGAGGCAGACTTGGGCAGAAATAATAGTACCACTTCTTGGACAGGCCACATAACAGTAAACCAAAACTGGACTCAAGTGAAATAAAGACATTAATGCCTAACTTAGAGGATAATTCAGTAAATGGAAACAATTCTCCAAGACCATTCAGGAAGAGCACACAAAGCTAAGACTGACTGTGTTTCCTACAAATACTCAAGGTTCTAAAGCAGACAACATTGTAGTTCCAGCACAAGAAGGACACTACTAGTGTGTTCCTTTATTGCAACAGACACTATTTTTAACGGACTCAAATGTAAATATATTCTGTTGTTATTAGAATCCAATAATAATCAGTAAAAAAATCACTTTAGCAGTTTATGAATCTTGTACATTTTTTTTCTGATGAAATAAAACTAAGATTGTTATTTCATTCTAAATGCTTAAGTGTAAAAAAACAATTTTCCAGAATTAGAATATCCTGTCAAAGATTTTGATGACCCCTCATGGAAGGCCTCACCCTCCCTGAGGAGTAGATGAGGGGTGGAATGGAGGGCAGGTCAGTAGGGTGCATGGGAGGATAGAAGGGAGAGGGAACTGGGATTGATATGTAAAATAACATGATTTGGAATAAAATATAGATTTTAAAAACTTTTAAAAGAAAATCCTGTCAGTCTATGCATTGGTGGCACATGCCTTTAATCCCAGCACTCAGGAGAGAGAGGCAGAAGGATCTCTGTGAGTTTGAGGCCAGCCTGGTCTGTAGAGTAAGTTCCAGGCCATCCAGGGCTCCATAGAGAAACTCTATCAAGAGACAGAGAGAGAGAGAGAGAGAGAGAGAGAGAGAGAGAGAGAGAGAGAGAGAGACAGAGAGACAGAGAGACAGAGAGAGAAAGGGAGAGAGAGAGAAAGGGAGAGAGAGAGAAAGGGAGAGAGAGAGAGAAGAATGAGGTAAGAGAGAGAGGGAGGGAGGGAGAGGGAAGGGGAAGGAGGGAGAGAGGAAGGAATAAAAAGAAAGGAAGAAAGATCTTTCAATATTATAACTAATTACAAATTAATTAAATAAAAAAATAATTGCATTCAGTGTGACAGATTAGCACTGCCACAGATAACTAAACTGTTCAGGATCTTTAAACTATATGATCATTAACCTTTATACTAAGGCAGTGGTTCTCAGCCTTCCTAATTCTGTGACCCTAGAGGCAGGCGAAACTATGTGAGTTTGAGACCAACCTGGTCTACAAGAGCTAGTTCCAGGACATTGTCCAAAGCCACCAAAGCCATAGAGAAACCCTGTCTTGAAAAACCAACCCCTCCAAAAACAACTAATTCTTTGACCCTTTACTTCCCCATGTTGTGATGACTGCTCCCAAACCCCAAAGCCATGAAATTATTTCAATTGCTATTTCATAACTGTAACACTGCTACTGTTATGAATCATAATGTAAATAGCTGTGTTTTCTGATGGTCTTAGGTGACCCTTGTGAAGGACTCCTTCCACTACCAGGCTGAGAATCATTGTACTAAAGAAACAAATTTTCAAGAAATACATCAAGCAAAAATGGCCATATATAAACTTTGTAACACCTAAACACTCAAACAAACATACTTAAACAAAATGCATACGTTTGTGCATAGTATGTGACGTACTTCCTCTGCAATAGTAAAATCCGCAAGCATCTACCTTTCAATTCTGCCACTAATGTGTCAGTCACAGAGAACTCTTTCCCCAGCTTTCCAGATCACAGCCTCAGTTTTCATAAGGGTCAGTGATCAACACACAGTGGTTATTTAGTAGATGCTATCATTTCAGTTCAGACAGACTAGGTCACCTGCGAAATGTGTGCTGCTGGGTTCTGAGGCCAATTATTATGTAAAAAAAATAAAACCTACAAATGACTTGGCCAATAAACCACTTAATGATTTCATTGCTTTAAAACATCTATATTTTATTTTGATCAGTACATGTGCTAGACAAATAATACCACTAATTGTATTCTCTCAGAGTCTGGGTTTCTAAGCTCCCTAAAGGGTCTACAGGAGAATCTTTCTTTCCTTCTTCCTGCTGCTCCCAGATTGAAACTTCATAACCACAAACACTGCCTCCATTATTACGTGGTCCTTTCCTATGCATGTCTCTTTGTCTCTTCCTCTTGGCAGAAGGAATAAAGCCACACTATTTTTGAAACTCAGAGTAGTCCAGTATGTCTACATCTTTAGTGCTTAGATTTGCAAAAGTCTATTGTTAAATAAAACCATATTTGGGGTTACAATGCATGCAGATTTGGAAAGGAAATGCTGAAGTAACTTTATGTTTACCTGTGAATTAATAAGGGATTTTCTTCTGTATATATGTTTCTCTTATTGGTTGATGGCTAAAACATTGTTAGGCCAGTAGAGGCAGGAAGATAGGTGGGACTCGGTGAAGAGGAAAATTCTGGGGTGAGAGGCAGAGAGAGATCTCAAAGAGATGCCATGTAGAGACTGGGAAGATAGGATGCACCAGGCAATCTTTGGTAAGATAAGGCCATATGGAAATACATAGATTAGCAGTTATGGGTTAGTAATTAAGAAAGAGCCAGCCAGTAAGAAGCCCTAACCATCAGGCAACAGTTTTATAATTAATATTGCATCTGTGTGCTTATTTGAGGATGAAGGCCGGTGGAACCTGGTGAGACAGAAACGTCCATCTTCAGTGAATTTTAATAATTTAAGTATACTCAAGCTATAAAGTTCCGTGATTCCATGATTATGTGACCAAATGAATCTATGTCTAATACAAATATACACATGAGATATTACACCAAATTATCAATTTTCTAATAGATAAAATATTACTCAAACATGAGGTAACTCGGTCACAAAAAAGCAAATGTGGTATATACTCACTCATAAATGGATTTTAAACATAGAGCAAAGAATCACCAGCCTACAATCCATACTGCCAGAAAAGTTAGTAAACAAGGAGGACCCCAAAAAGAAGAAAAGGACAAGATCTCACAAGCAAATTGGGATCATGGTGGGAGGGGAGAGGGATTTAGGAGAAAGAAAGGGATAAAAGGGGGGGGAGAGGAGGACATGAGGGGGCAGGATGATTGAGTCAGCGGAGGAATAGAGGAGAGCAAGAACAGATTCCATAATAGAGGGAGCCATTCTAGGCTTAAAGAGAAATCTGGCACTAGGGAAATGTCCAGAGATCTACAAGGGTGATCCCAACTAACAAGCTAAGTAATAGTGGAGAGGCTACCTTAAATGCCCTTCCCTGATAATGAGATTGATGGCTACCTTACATGACATCTTAGAGCCTTTATCCAGTATCGTATGGAAGCAGAAGCACACACCCACAGCTAAACGCTGGGCCAAACTCCTGGAATCCAGTTGCAGAGAGGGGGGAATGATGAGAAATGGGTCACGACCAGGCTGGAGAAACCCACAGAAACAGCTGAGCTGAGCAAGGGCTCATGGACCCAAGTCTGATAGCTGGGAAACCAGCATCGAACCAACCCAAACGCCCTGAACGTGGGTGTTAGTTAGGAGAACTGGGCAGTCTATAGGGCCTTTGGTAGTGGATCAGTATTTATCCCTAGTATTATGAACCTCTTCCACATAGAGGGATACTCTCTCATCCTAGACACATGGGGTAGGGCCTGGGACAGACTTTGAAGACTCCCCATGGAAGGCTTCATCCTCCCTTGGGAGCAGAAAGAGGACAGGATGGGGGCTGGGGGAAGGGATAGGGGAGGAGGTGGGTGAGGGAACTGGGATTGACATGTAAAACAAGCTTGTTTCAAATTTAAATAAAAAATATATTAATATTTGACTTTCTAAAGCGGCCCACATAATCATTAATTGTGACCTAAGCCTAGGAAAAAGTAAGAGAATACACGGTCTATGTGTTGTACACATCTACCCAGGCATTAGAGAACTTTGGAGAATGAAGAACAGACTCCTTCCTCATGAGCAGAGACCCTGGAGTGGAACTGCTGAGTCACATGGTAATTTTAAAGTTCTAAGCAATCACAACTGTCTTGTGAAAGTGACTGTAATTTTACATTTCTGTCAATAATGAATGAGAATTATAGCTTCTCTGCACTCTTGCCAACACTTGGTATTGTCTTTTTTATTATATCCATTAAAATTACATTACAATTGTAGCTTGTATTCCCCTAGTGACTAATGATGTACCAGGTAGCCTGCTTGGTGCAGATATTAAAAACTGAATAATATATAATCCCTCTCCTTAAAACACTATCAATATTATTATGAATCAGCTTACTCTAGAAAATATAAGACTAATTGTGTTCAATTTAACAGGCCAGCACTGTCATAGTTTAGCTAAACAGTCCAAGACCCTTTCTTTATATGGTTACTGTCATATTAATATTAAAAGAAAAAAATGTCAAGAAAAACTGCTAATTAAAAGTTGTGCTTGCTGTTGTAATGCCTTCGGTACCTATAAATGAATAAATTTAAAACAAAATACCTGTTTTGTGCATAATGCATGGACACATGGTTCACATCAGTGACATGCATAGCATCTATCTCCTAACCCCTTTGGTGACTGAGTTATTAAGAACTCTGTGAAAGGGTTGAAAGAGAACTACAACACACAGCCAACTCGTATCTTTTACCAAGTGGCTTTAGAAAATCTGAATATTCTTCCTAGGAACAAAGATTCCAACTAAACAAAGCCCAAGGTTCTATTCTAGTCTTCAACTTACCAAGTGTTCCTTCAATATACTTCACATTTTAAAGCAATCTTGTAGGACATTCTCTCAGTGACTTCGTCGTCTTTGAAAGGCATTTGCAATAATAGAGGGTGTAACTATATCTAAGTTTCCTCAGGGGAAAAGATGACCACTATTAATTTAGAAGAATTTCCAGAAAGATGATTTTAACGCAATAGATTTTTCCGGTGAATGGTATCAATCGTTTTGCTAGCAGGTCCTGTAAAATGAGGTGGAGACAGATGATGAGGTATCTGGCAATCAGCAATCCTGAATACTCCTGTTTGAGAAAGCTGAATGTTCTTTCTCTCTCACCTTCTGTGACTGCAAAGTCATACAAGTGAATCACACACATGAGTAAGTTTTCTTGATAACTTTTTAGTCCCTTAGATAGCCTACTCTGTGAACTCAGTCAAAGTAGAACCAAAAAAAAAATAAATAAATAAAAAACCTAGAATTTTCAAATTATATACAAAGCCAAAGAGTATTAATTAAGTTCCTACCAAAAGAAGAGATACTGAGTCTATGTCCATAAGAACCCATTGCAGACACAATATCAGACTATCCTCTAAACTCCTGTCTCCATACATTAGTGTAGCTCTCAGATCTCAACATAGAGTTTCTTTCTGCACTGACCAGTAGTTAATGCAGAAATTCACAAAGGATGAAGGTGAAAAGAATAATGTTTTGAGTGTTCAGCCACAATGAAACACCTGTATCAATCCCTCCCCAACCTTACCCACGAGGCTCTTAAAAGTTGGTGGCTTCTGTGGGAGGAAGAGTAGGTTTTAATTAAGAGTATAGTCCCCTGCACACAGGCCCACAACCATGAGTATATGAATAACTCCATGGGTGATGAAGAAGGAGAAAAAAGAGCATACAAAGTTGTTGAAAGAGTATGAAAGTTGGGGTAGATCTGGGAGGAAATGGGGAGGAAGTTAGGTGAATATGATCAAAGCAGATAGAATAAAATTGTTAGCTAATAAAAACATGTCTTAAATTCCTGAATAAAGATGAAAGGGCTGACACAATGCCACATTGAAATGGTCAAAATGTGAAATTATATTTTTAAAAGATGAAAAAAAAAACAAGACTGGAAACTTTAAGAGTCCTACATATGAGAATAATTATTAGCAAGGCCTATAGTAAAATCTCATTTTTAGTCATTATTCAATATGGACTACTTAAACACAAACTGTCACCCTCATATTGCTTGGCATTTCCTTAAATAAATCCTTTTTCCTTCAAAAAAAGTTTCTAGTTTAGTTTAGTTTAAAAAATTATAAAAGGTTTCTAAGAGTAAGCAGCTAACATTTGCTGGGCACATACTCCCTACCAGATGTAATCTTTACATAGGTTATCTCAGTCAGTCCTCACAATGAACAGGTACCTTATTATCACCATTTTATAGATAAGTAAATGACTTCGAGAGCTAACTAACACTATCACTCCAACCATCTCTAATCAAGAGGCTTGTGTCCCTAACCACCAGCTATGGCGCCTTTTATACCATGGCTATAAATAAAGGATGTGTGGAAAACTGAAGACAATAGACTTATAGCAGGCGTGCAAGGACAGCATGCTGGCTTGCCCAAGTCAGCAAAGGTTTCACAGATTTGCTCTTGCTCTGAAAATAAGCAGGAATTTTTCAGACAAAAAACAAAGAAGGGATATTCCAGGTTGGGGGCAAATATGTTAGAACACTAAATGTTCAGGGGAAATAAGGAAAGTAACAGTTGTATTAGCTTGAAATAGCCTCTGCAACAAGTTAGTGCAACTCTTCTGGCTTACAGCAACCGAAGTAATTCTCTCACATCTCTGGGGGATAGATGTCTAAAATGAGTATGCTCAACACAAATCAAGGTGTCAACAGCCACTCCCCTTCAGAAGCTTCTGCAGTTCATTCCTTGACTCTTTTAGCACCTAATGGATGTCAGCATCTGTTGTCTTCTGACTTATTACTCCAATTTTCAAGTCTAGCACCTTGTTGATGAGTTAGTTAATTTTCCTTAGAGACTGTGTGCACCAATTTAGAAATTTATCTTATTAAAATCATCCCATAGTAATCAGTGGTCAGTGTTCTATTAGTCCGAGGGCCCCAGACCTAGGGGACACATAAATGCTGGAAAGAACTGCCAGTCCCAAAAGGCTTTGAAGGAGAAAAAAGATCTCTTAGATGAATCTTTCTAGGGGGATTTTCTGTGTAATAAAAAAAAGATTATCTTAGCCAGTGGTCCTTAGAACTTTTTCATCCTATGACTGCCTAAACTACATAATTTCTTTCACAAAAACTGCCTCGCATAACCACAGTAATTTGGGGCTGCTAAAAGAAGAGATTATCGTCTCTCTGAGAGCACAGGGGACATTCAATAAATGTTGAAAGGGAGAAATACCAGGCAAAGACTGGAGAACAAAAAAGCTCCGGGGACCCTGAGGGTATGACAAGCAGGTGCCTCTGGGACCATCACACCACTATTCAGAGATGTGTGTTCTGGGCCAAAGAACCCTGCTCTGAGAAGCAATGCCTGAGTCATTAACCCTGAGAGACGTCAATCAAGCCTTCCAAGACACAGTTAGCACAGGAGGGAATTTCAAACTTAACTGGGTCAAAAATTGCTTCTAAGCATGTTTCCCCCCTCCCCCCAATCTAATCTAAACTAAAACTCAGAGAAACCAAAGGAATTCTATGCTCCTTCAAATTCTGGTCTCTACCTACATCTGCAGTCCTATTTTGATCATTTTTATTTTTCAAGTTCAAAGTCTTTCGGTTCAACATAATGCAGGTATGTATTGCATTTTGGAAGACATCCAGATGTCTGCAGATATCCAGATATCCAGATATCCTCGCATCTCTTTCTACCTGGAAATTCTCTCCTTTATTCTCCCCAGTTCAGTCTTTAGTTTGGGTCCTACTTAGCTCCTGGGAACTTGATGGAACCAAGCCAGATGACAGTCATTACACCTCTTCAATGTTCCTGCCACTTCTACAGTAGGCTTAGAGGTCATTGAGGATGAACCCTCCCATGTGCTAGCTTTTTGTCCCCTGGGAGCACCAACAAGGTAAACATCAGTTTTTCCGTTTCTTAGGATTTTCAATTACCATTTAATTTGTCGTTTTAATTATCATCTACAAAGCTAGAGGTATAGGGGCTTTATTAAAAGGCAAGCTGCTCCTTCTGGGTCAGAGAAATAGAAGCTAAGTTGTAAGTCTGGCTCTGGGTGGAGAGCCGACATCCTAAACAACCTGAGACATTACATACCATTGTTGTTTCAGGTTTAAGTCCTAACCCTTGACCTGCAGAGACCAACCATACTTGCTGCTCTTAACCAGGAGGACCTGGGTTTGGTTCCCAGCACCCACAGGACACACAGCCAGCTATTACTCCTGCTCCAGGGGACCTTGACACCCTCCACTGACCTCTCCAGTCCCTGTATATATGTCATATATGTATGGGGTATATTTACATATAGGTAAAACACCTACATTTTTAAAAACAGAAAAAGAAATTTAAGACTAGAACTAATCCAGCTGGGCCTATCAATCACTGGGTCATGACTCGGCGTCTCCGCCCTCTACACCACACACACACACACACACACACACACACACACACACACACACACACACACACACACACACCCACAGTTCACCTGAAGACCTGCTAAGGAGAGGGGGAACTAATTCTACACGTTTCCAGCACGCAACACTGCTGTGCTACCAGCTCTTCTGAGTCCCAACTCAGACAAGTCAGAGCTCGACACCACCCAAGTCCAAACTCTGAACTAAGAAGCCTCCACCTTTCCCTTCTTTCTATGGGGAAGAGTTCTTTCCCACACTGGCCAATGCCTAAGCTTGTTTTCCCAAGCACTCCTGGCTTTCTCAAGTTCTCTCTGAAGCTGCCCCATCCCACCCCTCCATGCTGCAGCTTGCCAGCCCCCAGGGCTACTGCCCTCTTCGATCATGTTTAGAGTTTACCTATCAACCCGTCTAAAGTGCTGTGCAGACCTCCTCAGTCTTAGCATTAAAGACACTGGGTCTACTGGAAGCTTCTATGATAAGTCAGGCAGCAGGGACTAGGGTGTTTGAGCAAGCTGGGGCTAGGCTTTGAACTCCCCCACCTCATTTAAAACTGTATGCACTTATTCTGCAATGAAGTGTCCGTCAGATCGTTTTAAGAACCTATGTAAGAAGTGATTTTATGAAGATACTGGAGACAGAATCCTCAATGAGGGATCACGGGAATAGCCTGAGTTCCTAAGGAAGGCTGGTGTGATTGCAGGGGTCCTGAGATAAAACTAAGCTGTGTCCCAGGAACTTATTATTTAACACAAGAGTAACAAAGAACTGAATTTTTATTTTTTATTTTCAAGCCAAAGAATCATTCCTTTAATTTGCATACACGAGAAGCTGCTATTTAAATTTTCTGAATATCCATACTAACTGTGCATCAATGTCAAGAGCATTACTACAGTGTTCATGATTTAGCACTCAGGAGGCTTGTAGAAGATGATTACAGAAAAGCTGTCAATTAAAACATACCAGCGGTATTTAGTTGGATTTTGGGGTGTGTTCTGAACAACTTTTCTTAAGCCCAAAATAAATTCATAAAATGTATGGGTTTGAATAAAACAGAAATGAGGCGTAAATGAGCCAAGTTCTTACCTTGAATTTGATTACTGTCACTTAAGTGAAGGTATGATGTACTCTGATTGGCATAGCTTTCTTTTGTTCTAGTCTGTGACAGAAAAGTAGCCTATTGCTTCTTCAGTAACAACGCCCCCCACCCACCCATACCCACACACAGAAGCCACCATGTACTGGGCATAGTTCTAAGCACGTCCTGTATTTTCTCTCATTTCATATCCCTAGTAACTTCATGAAGCAGTACAGCTACTGAAACTGAGTCACCGAGTTGAAGGAATTTGTCCAAGGTCACACAGCTGGTAAGAAACAGGTCCAGCCTCAGCGATGGCTTTAGTACCAGATACTTGCCAGACATGAAGCCAGGCTCTTGGTCCTATTATCTTGTTTCAATATGAGGTTTGAACTTCATTTTTTTAAGATTGGATCGATGGTGGATTTTTCCACTATATCTATTTGTATGGCACATGAGTACTTTCTTTCATCCATCCTGACTCCCTAATGTGTTTAGAATAAGCTGGAATTCGTCTGAAAAGGTAAGCAATTCTTCTCTCATTTAGGATTTCAGTGCTAATAGATGGGTAAACTCTACTGCTCTGGTCTGTGTCAATGAAGCCTCTGGGGGTGGCAAAGCAGGTCCTGGAGAGATGTCAGGAGTCTAG
Organism: Cricetiscus sungorus; assembly: GCA_030556225.1. Taxonomy (NCBI): domain Eukaryota; kingdom Metazoa; phylum Chordata; class Mammalia; order Rodentia; family Cricetidae; genus Cricetiscus; species Cricetiscus sungorus. The sequence goes on along the minus strand of JANBXA010000395.1, from coordinate 6,524,731 downwards.
CTCGCCACAGCAGGACCTGTGGAAGGCCTTCAGGAGGGGGATGGGAAATTAACAGACCAGGTGTCAGGGAACACAGAGAATGCCGATGAAAGCACAGTAAGGCTGCATTCTCTGTTTAATACGTGCCTCGTGGTGGTGGTTGTTTTTAATCTTTTGACTCTTTACTCTGCCTCTTTGGGAGGCCCGACACCTAGCTCCCAAATAAATCTCACAGAAAGCTTATGATTACTTATAAAAGACCTGTCTCAGCTTGGCTTGTTTCTAGCCAGCTTCACTTAAATTATTTTGCCTCTGCATATATTTCTGCATATCTTTTCTTTATTTCTTACTATGTGTCTGGCTGTGTAGCTGGGCGACTGGCCTCTTCTTTTCTTGCTACTTTATCTTGTCTCCCAGATTTCTCCTCCTGTTCATTCCCTCTGTCTGCCAGCCCCACCTATCCTTTCCCCTGCCTTGCTATTGGCCATTCAGCTCTTTATTAGCCAAATCAGGGCTTTTAGGCAGGCGAAGTAACACAGCCTCACAGAGTTAAACAAGTACAACATAAACGAATGAAACACACCTTCGCATCATTAAACAAATGTTCCACAACATAGACAAATGGAACACATCTCAAAATAATATTCTACAACAGTCTGTGGCATAGCATGGGATGGAAGGAAATTCTTCTCTGCAGCCTGACTACCAATGCAACTGCTCCCACATTGGAGACTCGCCGTCATACTAATTTTCTGGGTAGCAGGAAAGACATTCTCCATAGAGAGTACCCGCTACCTTCTCACCAAGTAGAATTCACCTATAGATGTTCTCAGCTCTTTAAAACACTCTCTTTTCTTTTGCAGATAGCATGCCTATGACGTCACTCCTATTAGATCTCTCTGCTGTGTATGTCAAACTAAAGGGCACTCTATAGGGACCACACTCATATTTTTCCTCATGCTTCTTCCATGCTCAACTTTCCTCTTCCAGTAATTATCTGGCAGAAACACTCTCAGCTGCTTCAGAATTCACAAGGTGAAACTGGGGGCTGTTATTGTTGTTAATGATGATATATGTGTGCATGATATATGACATGTGCACGTGTACAGGCCAGAGGTTCACGGCAGGTATTTCCACAACCTTATTTTCGTAAGCCAGCGAAAATCAGCAAAGACATAATTTGAAATCTTTGAAGACATCATTTGTTTCCCTTTCATACCACTTCAATGGTAACAGTGTAGCCAATGTAAATTAACATACAGAAGTACATAGGTATTTTTCAAAGAAAGCTAGCATAAGAGGAACATGTTCACAAAGATGAGCAATGTGTCTCAGCCTGTGGGTGGGTCAAAACCCCTTTGGGATCAAATGACCTTTTCACAGAGATCACCTAAGAAATGAAAATAACTGTATTATTAAAGTGTAGCTGCATTAGGAAGGTTGAAAAGCCTTGGCGTATAGGGATCTTGTTCATCATTGGCAGTAGAGAGTAAAGGAGGAGATAGGAATTGAGTCTGATGAGCACAAGTCTCAAAAGAATTGCTCCTCACTAAATCATGTGAGGAAGTCATCCGGCTATTGAGAGGGCATAAGTGAAGAGAGAGGGGGAGAACGAGTAAGAATAATGGAAGCAAGTGGTAAGGTAGAGAAAAATACAACGATTGTAGGCTGCATTTGGAATTCTTAGCCTCAAGTGATGTATCGACTTTTCAAACATGTAGTCATGATGGGAATACAAGGCGGGAACTTGAGCAATTTGTCATTGTCACTTGAATGTGGAAGGGAAATTACAAAACCTTACAGGTCTTTGATGTGCCATTTTTCATTGCAACAGGTGGACAGATGGCTACCTAAAATATCCTGCAAAAGGTTTTTAGGAATGGATTGGATTTTTGGTAATTAAGTTTGTAATTTATTCATAACTTGTTTTGCGTTTTAGTAACATGCTGTAGCTAAGGAATCCCCAAGACTTATTTCACTTCTGAATGGAGCTTGCCCACCTCAAGTCAGATCTTTCATGTTGGTTGTTATAGAAGGAACTATATCCCCATTTAGTCAACATAACAATGCGATTAAATATCTTATAGAAAGAATATACTTTAGTGGTGATCATAAAAGTTCCAGTTTCAACCATTCCTCTTAAGGCTGAGTAAGAAGTTGCCTGCCATATCATAGACTAGATCATAGAGCCAAGTGTCTACTTCCCACAAAGTTTTTTTTGTTTGTTTGTTTTTTGTTTTTTTGGGTGACTCTCCTAGGACTTAACCACCATGGGTGTCACAGTTTTCAAGGTTCTGTCACTGGGGGAGGGAACAGGAGGAAAGGAGGAAGGGGAAACTGTTGTCAGCATGTAAATAAATGAAAAAAAAGGTAATTAAATAAAAGAAAAACAGAATTTCAAAAGTCGGACTCCTCGCCATGAGGCTCTGGACTGGCATGCCTCTGGCCTAGTATAGATCCATCCTGAGAAACTGCAGTTGGGCAAAGAGCAAGAAAACCAAGAGGCAAATGGGAGAAGAAAGACAGGTCTTGCTCAGCCTGCATTACGGGGTCACACAGAGAGGCCATTCCCCTTCTGAGGCCAATCTGCATGGTTGCTCCTCCCTTTCAGAGTAAGGTCCAGGCTAGCCATTGGCAAGGCGTAATATAAGTTGAATCTTGCTTGCTCACTTAAAGTAATTGCTCTCTGAGGTCCTACAGCTCATACTGGGGAAAGCTGGGAGTTTGAAGAATTTGCTTTTGTTTCTGGAGAGTGGAATAAGAGTGGGTGACTTCTTAAAAGATATATTGGTGTATAATCTCTAAAGGAGAAAAATAATAACAGCAACATAGCTACCATTTGTTGAGGCCCTACAATGGGCCCAACCTTACTATGTGTGATTTAAACACATTCACTAACTTTCCCATCAACCCTTCAAATAAATGTAAAGCCTCTCTTTTGAAGATATCTGAAAAGCAAAAGGCAAGCTATCTGACTGAAATAAAAGGCACATACATAGTGAGTTACAAAACTATGGTCAAAACCCAGGTCTTTCTAGCTTCTTTTCACTATACTGTGTTATTCCCATTTCTTTAAAACGAAAGGATGCTTCTATAGCTCATGAAACCAAACCACGTCTTAAAATGAAAACAGAAACTCGGGAAGACTTCAAAGTCTGAGCTGCCTCCAGGGAAATACCATGCTCCAAAGGGTGGCAGATTGTCAACAGCTGAAAATGAACCAGCCACAGTGCAAATGAAAGGAGAACTACCTGTGTGACTTAAATAGCACAGAGCTAGAGTGGTGGCTCAGAGGTGAGAGGACTTACTGCTTTGCTGAAGGACAGAGTCCAGTCCCCAGCACCTACGATGGCCCACAACTACCTGCAACTCCAACTCCAGAAGATCTGATGTCCTCTTCTGGCCTACACAGGCAACGCCCACACATGGCATACATTTGTACAGACACACACAAGTACACATAAATATAACTAATATTATATACATCTGTATCCCACTTAGAGGAAGAAACAGAAGGCATTTAAAGGGAAGGCTTATGGCCAAAAGCCGTTTATAAGTCCAAATAAACAGAGTCCATTATGTAGACTCCTTTAGTGCCCAGCCCCACCCTCCCCAGCCCCACCCTTCTTCCCTCCCTATTTCACAAAGGCTGGCAGCAGAGTGTTTGATACTGAACTATTTCTGTTCTACAGAACCTAGGCTGGATCATGCTCCTGCAAATTCTTCTAGAACTTCACCTAATGTTCAATCTCAAAGCCATTCCTGGAGGTATGGGGAGCATATTTATAATCATTCATTTAGTATATTAACAAAATGCTAATGCATTCTCTTAACAGTTCTCAAAATCAAAAGTCCAACAGCTCTCACCAGACTGATTCAAGATGTTGGCAGAGTTAAATCATTTGAGATGATCTACTAGGTAACCCACTTTCTGCTTCTCCAGTGTCCAGAGGTTGCTTTTACATAGCAATGACTGCACCAGTCTGACTTATCCCAGCATCATACCTTCTCTGTCTTTAGTCCTCCTGCCTTCCTCTATGAAGACCACTGTGATTATGATGAACCTCAAATCACAATCCTTTAGTTTACCATCTACAAACGCTACATAACCATCTACCTTTGCCACATAAGTGACATAATGTACATGTTGTGAAGGGAAGGAAAGTGACATCTTTGGTAAAAAAAAATATTTTGCAGCAGTCATGTTTTTATTAGAGAATATAAGTTAAGATATTTAACTCATATAATCAAATCAAGTTAATTTGAGTACTATTCCCCATATATAATGCCCTACCCATTATATAGAAGTAACAGCTTGTCATTTCTACCTGTTAATTATTGATTCTATTAAAAGTTTAAGTAAAAAGAGTTCAGAAACAATGGGATTATATTATTATATTACCAAACTACACAATTTCCAAGGGTATTGCTTGAATAGTACCTTGACTCTTGATTGCTATTCAGAAGGTCTCATCATATTATAGTTTCATTACAGGAGGGATAAAAGTTAAAGCTCTATGGCAACACTATAACTATTCTGATCTGATAGCTAAAGGATCACCTCAATTTTAAGGGTGTAAAAAATATAAAACTCAAAGAAGTTAAATGATTAACCCAGTGACATGAATTCTAATGTAGAGGAGAGCATAATTTTGAGCCTGTCTAATGACTAGCTACATGGAAATCTGCTCCAAGCACAAGAGTGATAGCCTCTGCTTTCAAATGAAATGATTCTTACTCTCAAGCAGGTTCAAGCATACTTTTACTCAGTATCTGAGTTTCTCAAACATGGAGGCAAATTCTAGCAGGGTAATTTCCTAACAGCTTCAGGAGCTTCAGGCAAGCTTAATCAGATTCATAAAAATAGAGACACATTTGTCAGGACCCTGTACATAATGGTTACAAGGTCAAGTAAAAAAAGATCTATTGTCTTTGATCAAATTATTGGTTTATAAAATATGTACATTGGTTCATCCTAATTAGAATAGTGGTGAGTATGCTTGCCTGTCATAAAATATGTGCATGCATAAGGTCTACAAGTGATGTGACCCTATTTCCTTAATAATGAGAAACCTAACTCAGAGCTCTCACAAACCCTAAGATAAATATTTTCACATCTGTGCATGATAGAAGTTATTTCAAGAGGATTAGTATTTCTCTGATTTTATATAAAATATATGTTATCCAACATCAATGCTATTTTCCAGTTATTCCTATAAAAAGGGCATGCAGATGTTTTAATATATCAATTTATTAAATATATATTAGTCTTGTTGTTCTTGTTCATTATAAGGTGTTAAATAATATAGAATTCAAATGGAAATTCAGATACAAGGACTTTGGAAAGCCCAGTAAGAGTAACTGTTCATATGGGAATAAGTCCCTCACAAAGCAGAAGAAAAGTACCAATATGATCAGAAATAATCATGTATTCTAATAGGGAAAAATTATGTTTGTGTTCACCTGAAGAAGCAAACTTTCAATAATCATAATTATTGGTGTACATGGTGTTCTATCATGAATACTACCATGCCAATAGAAATATGACAGTCATTTAATTGGTAATATCTACAGTATCTGACAAGGTTCCTCAGTTGGTAAATAGTGGGGGACATACTCCACAGGTATCTAGATAAAATCTTTAAAATATTACCAATTTGATGGCAAGTGAAAACATAAAAATATATACTGGCTGTAAGAAAATATATTACTAATAATTATAGCCTATTTTCCTCAGAACTAATTTTTAATAAAAACAGAAACTATCAACATGAAAATAAAAACCACACCATAGCAAAATAAATGCTCCACTGTATATAAGTGCATATCCAAACACAGACGTGGGTGATTTTATGTGGATTTGATCTTATTTATATTACTAATTTAAAATCTGTTTTTATTTTTGAAGGAAAGCTGTTAATAAATAGGGAGCTGCATAATCATTTCTATGGCAACACATACTCCTTAATGGAGTACTCCAAATTTATTTAACCAACTTCCTGTTGAGAATAGGAATCTTGTTTATCATGATAATCTATGGCTATTCCATAATGAACACTGATGAACCTCTGGTACTCTGTCCACCAAATTCTCTAATTGTCTCTAAGGTGAATGCCCATGACTAAACGTGCTGGATAAAAGAACATATATGCATATGTTTTATTCCAATAGAATATTTACACCTAATATCTCACCTGGCCCTTCTTAAAAGACATGTGCAGTTTGTATTAAGAGCTCCAGATAGATATACTGGGGTGACTTTGTTAGGTTATAGACAGGAGGTGAAGGAGGGCAAGTCACGGTGAACTATATGATTGAATGTCCCCTAGACAATGGAGAGGCCACCGGGTGACAGAGTCACAGGTTGTATGACAAGTACAGGTTGCAATTGACAAGAGGACAAAAGAAGGACCTATACAGTTTGTTTAGGAGGAAAAGGATGCAAAGTGTCAGAGGAGAGAGGAAAGAGTATGATTTGCAGGTAAAATTTTGGAATCAGTGTTCAGAGCTATTGGGAGCCAGTACTTCAGGCTTCAAAATTGGTTCTCCTGTTTGAGCACTCACAGCTGTACAACCTACCAACAGGGTGGTGTGTTATCTGCAATGGCCTGGCCATTAAGTGTCCCCACACCTTACGTCCAGAGCACTGCCTGGATCCAAGGGTCTGACAATTTGCAAGCTGAGCACTTGTTCAACAGGTTCCAGTAGGTCCTCAGCCACCTCGGGGGAAAAAAGCCGCAGAAATCAAATGACTCACCACTTGCCAGAGAAGCAGGATGCCCTGCAAATATGTTTAGAAAAATGTGGCATAGACCCTTAGAGTTGTCATGATCAAAGACAGCCACCAACAGTCAGTCTATTACCAAATTAAACAGCCCAGAGCAGCACCGCAGTGAGCATGTTTTATCCTCTGCAAAGAAATGCAACAGGAACAGCACAGAGGGGAACTTCTCTCTTCAAGTAAACACTGATGTTTGACTCCATCCAGACCAGCAAAAGAGGAACAGTGATTCACACATACAACCATGCCTGCATGGTGACTGTAGGCAGCACAGGCATTGCTCATACCTACCCCAGTTTCACACTCTCTGAAATCATGCTCCCAGCCACGTCAGCTGCTGTCTGTGATGACTTGGCCAGGGATGGCCACGCCGGAAAGAGATAAGCACACATACATCTTAGAATTAACCAAGCCACTGCCCTTGAAGTCTGTACAGATAAGAATCCTTTTTATGTTTTTACAGCTCCAGCGATGCCTGTTGTTCCTGGCCACCCCTTTTCAAATCTTAGATTGTGTCGTTCTTCAGATAAAAGGTTTCACTGGGAAAAGCTTGTTTACTATCGTGATGTCACCAGGGGAGCATTACAGGCACCCTGGCCAGGAATACCCTGAATACTCATTTTGAGGAAGTGATAAGGGCCCAGCAGAAGTCTCTGCACAGACTAGAGGATGAAACCACAGTGCCTTGGGGAGAGCATATAAGGCTCCTGGAAATGATGTGAACCCTACCCCTACTTCCGCACACACATGCCATTTGAAAAGGCCCAAGGCCAAATGAGCTGTCATTTGGAAACCATAACTTTAGGGAAATTCCTAGCATTTCCCACTAGAAACGATGTCTGTGAAATGCATAGCACATGCCACACAGTGTGAGAAGGGTAGCAATCACTGTGCTTAGCGGTGTTGGAAATCAGAGTCCAATGTGGACATATTTTCTAGAAAGGGCTTCTGTGCGTTCCCTTCTAATTCACTGCCCAACTTACCTTACTGGTTTTATATAGAACCTCTAGTGACACTGAATCTCAGTATTTTCTAAGAACTTTATCACCTGATGCTGTTTAGGACTCTGAACTTTCGTGAGTTTAAGAGGAATTGTTTTCAGAAATGTTGGTTCAGTAACAATAAAAAGATAAAGAAAGCCGTACGATTCACTCACAGGCATGAACCTGAAAGTGCTCATTATTTAGCCTATTCGTTCCATTTTTAGTGTTGGAGGAAGGAAAAAAAAAAGAAAGAAAACTAAATTCTGAAATATTAAATCAGTTCAAAATCTGGACCAAAACATGAAATTAGGTCTATGCTCTCATTTTACAAGTAAAAGTATTGTTCAAGCTTAAAAACATTTTAGGATTAGATGTACGGTGAACACAGATACTAAGTGAATCTATTTTCTTTCCATAATATTCGTGCTTTGCAAGCTGAATGCTATGTTTGAAACATAAAATATATTTGATATGTGTTAGCTGGATTCTATTAAATTATGTAGTAGCAGTATGAAATTCAAGTTGTCCTATACATTGAATATAGTCTTTACACATCTGGGTGTGTAAAATGTATAAAGCAACAACCACAAAGGAACACATAGCAGACTATAAGAATATAGCTATTCATTAAGCTTGAAATGCACATACTGACTTTCATGGTCCCCAAAATATTGTAGAAATGTGAAAAATAGCTTCTAAATACGAAAAAATATCTCATAGGTGGATGCTCTAATTTTTAAAATTCCATGGTTGTATTACTGATAAAGTATATCTAATCATAGGTTATATGATAGTATATCTAATCATAAGTACTTGGGCAAAGTACTTAAAAATGAAAGGGCATTAAACACCTTAATATTTTTACAGTATAAGTTGTTTCAGGTGCATGTTGCATGTTATTTCATCTCAGTACACTTCATCTGGGGCTGACGATGCTCTGAAAAGTTTGAGAGCTATCATACTGTCAAGCATCTTGCAGAGTGGACCCTGGCTAACCACTGAGAAGATGGTATCAAGACCACTGTACATTCTCTATTTCTTTTCTAAGGCTTCCCTAGAAGAGAAACACTGGCTTTCTGACTCAGTGTCTTCCCAGAGCTTATATCCCTTTGGTGATATGATACACTTTATCTCCTGCTTCTGAGCAGAAACCCAGATGCTCATCAGACCTTAGGATTAGCCACAAAGTTTCCTTAAGGTTCTGAAGTAATTCATATTCTCTCATTCTTTGAAGAAAAAGAAAGTAAGAGGTAAGAAATACTGAATGAATTAAAGATAAATAGTTAAATAGTTTAAAAATATTTAAAATATGCTACCTCTGGATGGCCCTTTAACGTCCACACACGCACAATGGTACATGCATCCACACACACTAATAATAAGTACAATTTAAAATATATATGTGTATGTTAATTATAAAACTGTAAAATCCTTTCACATGCTTTTTGAAATAAAAACCTGTAGACATATATATGGCTCATCTGTATTTATTTAAATGCAAGCCTATGAATAATTGTATCCAGACACACAATACACATTCGCAAGAACTTATATGAGGAGAGCATTAGTAAGAGTCCCATTTCTGGTTTGCTAGATTAAATCCAATTTAAAAAGCACTGCATCACAAGTAAATTTGTATATTTAATATTGAAGCAATTAAAACCAAATGAGAACACTTTTAAACTTGGCATAGTAATTATAAAATATAAAAGTTAAAAAGCAAACAATCAAATCAGGTAATAGTTTAAATATAATAACATGGGGTAATAATATCAACACTAAGTCATGTGGTTTGCATATTAGGAAAGCAGACATAAATAAGAATTTGGATGTAAATTCAAAATATAAGGATGAAATATAATAAGGGTTATGTTATTGCCCATAGGACTGCTTAGGAAAACTAGGTATTAACAAATAAAATCCAATTTAGAGTAGTATTTGTAACTGAAGTTTAAAGTAATATTAAAAGCAACAAATTAAAAAAATATCTTCAAAAAGTTTAATGAATTTTATATTAAAAAGCCAAACACTATACTTGTGTGCACATGCACACATACACACAAATTAAGACAACAGAAAAGCTAAAGATTAGGAACACTTAGTGATAAATGTAATTACTGAAATATTAGCATCTAGACCATCTTATTGCATTCAAGCAACACTAGTTTTCACAGACAGAGAGTCAAAGAGAATTCTAGCATTTAATAATTGTAAATCAGAAGAAAGTTATCACCAATACATAAACAAATAAAGAAAAGATACTTATAGCAATCAGTAAAGTGTTGGGTAACCAGAGATGGTCACAGTACTAATGATTAATGACTGAGTGGCAGTGTTATAGGAATAGCTCTGATACTTTATTTTGTTTTAACAGTCCTACTATGATTGGCAAAGATGTTCATTATTATGAAACTGTTAATCAGATTAGGATATCCGTAAAACAAAGCTCTGTGCCTTTCCCTTCCTCTTCAGCCATGTAACTATGGGGATAGATTTTTTTTTCACTGTGCAAATAGACCTTAAGTGAAGACATGTCTACTGCGTCATCACTATTCTGCCTGCGACTATTCTGCCTGCTATGATCCACAGACACTGAACATCAATGAACTTATTTTCCATCTTCACAGAATTCATAGCGCATTATTTTTTTATTAATAGATATTATAAAGGCCTATGGAGAAATTTTTAAATTCTATATATCAAGTTGAATATTATATTAGGCTTTCCATAATAATTCTTATTGAAAAGTAAGAGGCTATGGTCAAACTTCCTACGATATGACCATGTGAAAAATGATGGTTTCTGGACACAAGTGCAAAACATAAAAATTGTATCTGTCATACACATTCTAGACAAGGTGACTTTTATCTTTTCTATCCATTTTCCCACATAATCTTATTTTAACATTATCTTCATCTGTATAAAGTTTATCTCCTCTCATTTAGAAATGGTTTTTAGTTTCAAATTTCCAAACTCATTTAATTTCTGAAAATTAGTGCTCATAATAAAGATGATTTCATAAATAGTGAAATGTCTACAGATGTATAATCCATATTTTAGTGCTATGTCCTTGTTTTTTTTAACACTTCCCATGAGACATAGGATATATTCATATTATTCCAATAATGTTTCCTTTGTGCTAAGAAATTATGCATCATTACAGATGCTTTTAAACAACCTTAATATAGCCTCCCTAATGATTGCTTTACATCTCACTATTTGGCAAAAATACTCTTCTTTTAAATGACACATTTACGAATCATGGACATTAAAATGTATAAGTAGGAAAAACCTTGAGTACCAAAACCAATATTAAAAAACATAAGAATGATATAAATCTGCTGTTTGCTTCTCTGACACACACAGGAAGCCAACTAAGTATGTTTCTGAAAGGAAAAGATGGAGTCAAATAAATATGCAACCACCTTACATTTTCGTTTTTACTTAGTAAAAGCAAACCTTTACCTGTGCAAGCATGGGAAAGCCAAGGTTCCTACATCCGTTACAAGGAGTTAATGCTTCCCAAAGTCCGGTAGGCCCACAAGTGTTTGGATCCTCTTCTTCTTCCACTTCTCCTGGTGACAAATTTATTGTAGATGAAGTCCTCTGAAATCAAATTTATATTATACCAATATATTATATCAATGTTATTTATATTGCGTAACATCAATCAAATCACATCACTGGCTCGCTTGCATATCTTAGCAACTCGGCTGCCTTCCGGTCTTAGCTATCAGACCTTGTCATCTTCTATTTTATTCTTAGTAGGGCCATGATTCAATTAAAATTTGGAAGTGAAGAAAGTGGGTGAGAGAGGCATGAATGAATGAAGTTTGTAGTGGGGAACAGGACATGATGATGGCCCCAAAAAAAATATGTGAACAGCAACATAGAAGAAAAACCTGGTGGTTTGTCAAGAATTTAAGTTTAGTCATAGAGCAAAGGGAAATATAGCAGGGAGGCTAATATGAAATAGTTGAATGAAATAGGGATTATTGTAAGAAATGCTTTAAGGAGGCTGCCAAAAGCAAACCCCATAAAGTATTTATGCTAAATATTACAGGGATAAATAATGCCTTTAAACTTTTACAAGTATATTACATACATAGCATACACACTCATGCTACATCCCAAATCCCACTAAAGTGACTGTAACAGGTTTTTTTTTTTACAAACTCATAAACTATGAGACGAAGGCAACAAGAGAAACAGAAGCAGATGAGCAGTACCAAGAACACGTGTAAACAATGATGCACAAAGAAACCTTGTCTTCAAAAACAAAACATGCATACACACACACACACACACACACACACACACACACGGGGGAGGACATTAGCTAACAAATGAAACATTTGAGAACTTGAAAAAAGTTATTGCATGATTGACTAGCTAGAGAGACTGACTCCTTGTGAAGCTATGAATGAACAGCACTGAAACAGGATATAAACTCAGTGTCGAAAGGTCTCTACCCCAAGAACTAGCTACTCAACAAAAGAACCGAGTTAACATCTATCGTAGTAAATGAAAACACACAGCTGACCCTCTGCCTCCCAGAAGAGTCTCATAATCTATGATAGCTGGACTTATATTTCATAGGGAGAGGACGAGAAGATGCTTCGCTGTAGACACTAAATTTTGGCATGGTCTGAATATGGTTTATCACCTCCAAACTTCATGTTGAAGTTCCATGCCCAATCTGTAGTATTAAGAAGGTTGGAATTCTATCCAGACATGGAGTCTGGAGGTGGGGCCATGGGAAAGTGAATAGATAGGCCCTTTATAGTGGAGTCCTCTGTGATGGTGGATTTTCAAGAAGAGAGATAGAAATGACAAGAGACACATACATACTGCCTGTCTCTTGTCATGTGCTTTGTTCTGCCTGAGGACTCTGCAGCAAGTAGACCATTACCAGATAGGGCATGTCAACCCTACACCACGAAAAATGAGCCAATATAAACCTCTTTTCTTTAAGGGTTGCCTAGCCTTGTTCCTGAGTGATGAGAAACAGAAAGGGGACTAACAACCTTCCTGAGAAAGAGTATCCATGACAAATAAAAGGATTTGGTAAAGTCTTAACATTTCAGCTGCATATATTTGAAGACAGCTTCTAATAAAACCAACTTTTTAAAATTACATTTTCCTCATGGGGACAGAAGATCTCCATGAAACATGAAGAATACCTTCAAATGCACGCATATACATACATATATAAGTACATACACATACCACAGCAGGACTAGAAAACTGATGAAATTTCATAACAGATAGAATGCAAAAAAGAAATTAGAAATTGATAAGAGTAGGGAATTTTTAAAAAACTCATAACTTTAGCAATGACAGTTTTATAATCATTAAAAAGAGAATATAGATAAGAAGATCAAGGAAATGATGGGGAAAACTTTTCAGAAATTAAAGTTTTCTTTAATTACCAAATTTAATTACCTATTACCAAAGGCCCTGCCTAGTTCTCAGTGGGCTGTATTTTACAGATACGTGTGTATAAAAATTTAAAAATTAACAACAAATGCTGGAATAGATGTGGGGGAAGGGGAACACTTATTCACTGTTAGTGGGAGTGTAAACCAACAGAGCCAGAGTGCAAATCACTAAAGAGGTTCCTCAAAAAGCCAGACACAGATCTACAAGTTCTGGCTATTTCACTCTTGGGAATATACCCAAAGGACTCTATATCCTACCAGAGAAATACTTGCTTACCCATGCTCATTGCTGCTTTATTTACAATAGTCAGGAAATAGAAACATCCTAGATGCCTATTGATGGATGAATGAATAATGTAAGAGTGCTATGTTTACATAATGGAATATTATTTAGATGCTAAAAATTAAATTATTAATTTTTCAATTAAATGGATAGAGCTGGAAATATTTAGCCTGACTGAAATAAAATCCAGACCCAGAAAAAATTACGTTGCATGTTTTCTCTCATACTAGCTTTGAATCTCTGGTTCTTTGTGCTTCACTTAAAATACCCATAGAGGTCAGTATGGGACCCAGGGGGACCTTTCAAGGGAGGGGAGATAGAACAGAGTGGCATAAAGGGGGAATGATGAATAATAGAACAGACAGGATTAAGTGAGGTGTGGGATGGGAAGGCAGGGTAGAGAAGAGAGTACCTGAGGCTTCGATCCTAGTGGCAAGCTTTTATGGTGCTATATGGTGCAATGCATGCTACCAGAGAAGAAAATTAATCATCAGTTTTGCCCATCTGTAAACCCTGTGAGCTACAATAATAACCTGCTTGATAAGATGTGCTCACTGATGCAATATTGTCATGAAGGTAATGGAAGTAACCAAGCATTTTCTCAATGTGTTGAAAGCCTCATCCACAACTTATACTTGGCAGCATTATCAAGACTAGGAACCTGTGGCAAGACAGTTCATAGGTCCTAGGGAAGAAGCTATGATTCTTTTAAGTGGACATAGTATTTAACTAACTGCTAATGGCCTATTATTTTACCTCTAGGCCATTGCATCTCTCAGACCTCATCAGAGAAGCCTCTTTTTTGCAGTAGATGGTGGGTGACACGGAGACCCACAAGTTATCAAGATAAAGAGAATAAATACAGCAGAGTGCTCAGCTCTAAATGGTATTTCTATAACACAAGCCATCCTTCCAAGGCTCAGGACCATGGACAGTGAATGATTAAAAAGGAAATACTTTTCCAGACACAGCAAGACACACATGACTGTGACAACACATGCCCAAGTCAGACACAATCCAAGCATGGAGCAAGGAGATAGGCATTAGGTCCTGCCCCTAGCTGAAGCACAATTGGCAATGGACAGATGCTGAGAAAGTCATTTTATTTAAATGTGTGGTACCTGGTAGGGTGGCCACACTCCTGTGGATGCCCACACCCAAGAGTATATGAGTAGCACAATAGGACCCAGCGGGGTTTTTTGTTTTTCTTTTGACATTGTACTGTAAAGTTAAAGATGTTCTTTTCTTCCCATTATAAATAAAATTGATTTTTCTATACCCACGTTTTAGCATTCCCTTCATCAATAGCAGATAACTAAGACATAGAACAATTAAACAGTCTCTTAATTAATTAGTTATTGCCCAACATTATTATGAAAACTTGCTTTGTAGCCTATATCATGGAAACATTTTGTGTTAATTATTTTTATTCACAAAAAAATTTTGAGGCAAACACTATTTTTCTTGCTTTATAAACAAGAAAACCAAGGCACAGAGAACTCAAATAAAATCCAAGGTCACAAAACTAGCAAGTGACAAAAAGAATAAAAAATAAAGAGTTAATCCCAACTGCCAGTCTGAAGACCTTCTCTCATCTTACACATAATTCTATAAAGAGCAGAAATTAAAGAACTAGGCTGATGTACTGTACTTTAAACAAATATGCATCTTTTAATGTTTTTATTACATGATGATAACCATGGGAACATTTTGCCATCTGCTAGAGCCAATGAAGTTTTCTGTAATTTGGAACATATCAACACGCTGTTTCTTAAATACATATTTGCTAATAAGCAGCAAGAGGTGTATATCACACCAACTTTCTCATTCTGAAGACCAGACCCTCTGTCTTAGAAAGTCTAAACAATTAATCTAATGTATGTAACTAGACAAAAAATCATCCTGAGTGAAATAGCTCAGACCGTAGATGTTACCTGTTAAGTCACTGACAAGCAAGCTACAATCTGTATAACCACAGAGGTTAGAAAAAGAATAAGGGACTCAATGCGAAGGTGGATCTCCCTAGGAATGGGTAGGAGGAAAACAGCACTGTAATGGAGAAAGCAAGCAGGGGAGGGAGGCAAGAGGGGGTGAGGAAGGGAATACAGGGAGGAGCAGCAAAACTCAGGGCCATTTGAGTAGTCATATGGAAATCTAATACAGTAGAAGCTTCCTATAATATATTATGTATAATATATTATTTCCCACTAAACAATGAACAATATGCAAATTATTCAATTTATCTTAAAGGTTCTGTGCTCAAATTATTTTCTTAGAACTGGGTTTGAGTTTAGAGTTATGGTTTACTGGGCAAGTATTCTTCCATGAAACTCTCACCTCCAGACTCCTTTTTTCAAATTAAAAAAAAAAAAATTGCAATGCTTATACCATCTATTACTTGTCATTTGTTAGCAGTTTAACGTTTCTAAATAATTTGAATGCTTTTTATTTATAATTTTATGCAGTATACTTTGATCATGTTTTCCCCTCCATGAATGCCTCCCAGATCCTTCCCATCTCTCTACCCATCCAACTTTAGGGTCTCACTAAGTGCCTTAACTCATGTCAAAAATAGCGGGGAATTCAAATCTGTAGCACCTGTCTCCTCCTTGGCCTTTCCCATGTGTTCCAGACTACAGTCAAGGAGAATTGTGTAGCTTTGCCTGATCATGCTCCACACTTTCATCCATGCCTTCTACCTTACTTCTATTTCAGCACATAGTGGGGGTTAGAAATATAGCTCTTATAAACTAACAGCTCTGGATTCAAGTTCAAACGTCAGTTTTCAGGAGATCTAACTGCTCTCAGCCTTGCTTGACTTATCATACAATGAAAAATAACACTTGGCAGTTCTTTTTCCTCACAATCAAGTGACTGCTTGAAAAATAATAACATTTCAATAAATATTAACTATTATTTTAGCTAGCATTTTCTAAAAACCCCATTAATTCAAATGCAGTTCACACTTTGCCCTTTATGTAAAATCTTCTGGATTTCTCACAAACAGAAATTAGATCACTCTGTTCTGCATGTCTGTCATTCCCTGTGCAAGCATGTGTTTCATGTATATCTTGAAATAAATCAGACAAGAACACATTAAGTCCTAGCTTGGCACCTCCCAAGCTGAATGGCTTTGAGTAAATACCTACTCCTATTAATCCTCATTTTCCCTGCTGGCTAAAATAGGCACAATAATAATATCATGATAGAATTACCTCCCTGATTAGCATGTAAAATAGTCATCACTGATAGTTTTATTATCTTTATCATGAAAGGGTTAAAAATGCACACAGTATGGTCCATCATTTAAACACATATAATAAAAGTGTGGCTAACTTTCCTCTTTAATTTTAATTTATTTAAAAGACAGCACAGCCTTTTTTATTTTTGTATCACGTACAATGTGTTGCACATAATAAACTTAATAAATAATGTATTAAATTAAGCACTGGATGAATGAACTATTATTTTAATTTTACTACCTAGAAATTTTATTAAGGGCTGTACATAATTGTATCACAAGCATCATGCCTGATACTTCAGTTTTATTTTATATTAACCTTTACAAGTGGATGTAATGGAAATGAAGGAACATCAGTGAGTTAGCACTGCCCTCTAAAGTTGGAACAGAAATCTGCTGTATAAAACTGTATTGTGGAAAAATTCATGTTTTATTAATCCTTTGAGAACCTGATAGAATATTTTGATCATATTTGCTCCCCAGCTCCTCCCAGGTTCACACCCTTCTCTCTACCCCTCCACTCTGAGTCCCCCCACCCACCCATTTTTAGGAACAGACTACACATCAGAAAATGTCCTAATCCTTTGGTTCTTTCAGTCTTCCACACTCCTCTTCTGAGATACCCAGAGCCTTAGTGGAGGTTGTCAGTGCGCCAACTGGGGTCGGGCACCACATGCTAAATTGATCTCTGCACTCGGACCAGTTGCAGCTTTGAGGAGTATCCTCCATGGGCTGCAAACAGAGGTCCTTAGATGAGGGATGATGGCTCCACTAATCAGATGATGACGCTGGTTTAGGAACTTAGATGCTTCTCCTCCAGATTCTATGCCCTTTCTACCCTCGAGGAGCTAAGATTACAACACCAGGCATGAATTTTCTCCTATTGAGTAGACAGGATTATTTAAGTTGAATAAAAGGTATCTTGGAAAGTCTTTTATCAAACTAACATACTCTTCAATATATAGGCAAAAGAAACCATACATATGAATTCACTTCGGCGTAGAAGTTTTCTTTGTTTCAAATGCCTTTTAACTTTTCACTCAACACCTGTATCTTTACCTGTATCCCCTGGAAGGGGAGGCAAAAATTCTACAGAAAATAGATTTTTTTCAAGCTTGTTTAAGCTTGTTCTCTTCATTGGTTACCACATGGTAATTATATGAAGAAAGATTAAGACAATTCTGCATTGCTAGGCAAAGGGGAAAGGAGCCATAGTGCATAAATACTGTGGGGAAACAGAGTTAAATTCAATTAGAGAAAAATGGAGTCATGGCACCAATACAGCTCTGAAGACATGGGATTTCCCTATGATGTGTGTGTGTGTGTGTGTGTGGTGGGGGGGGGGTCTTTCATATAACTTGCATGTCATATAAATATATTTACCTGATTTTATATTTACATATATAAGCTTAATAACTGATAACATGCTTTCATTTATAGAATGGCCTAATAAAGTAGGATAAGAATTTTCCCTATTTTAAAGGTGAATAAACTAATATCTAAGCTATTTCTCAATTTGCAAGCTTGTCTTATAAACAAAGCTAGATTAGTTATAAACCCTTGACTTGAGGACATGCTCCATTTCTCTCATAGTGTAAAAATGGCTAAATCATTAGAAATCCACATATTTCATCAAAAATCCCAGAGAAGAATGAACATTCAATGACTGCTTAGGCCTTCTCCTCCTCCATCAATATTTCTCTTTGTAAAGGGAAAAATATCAAGAGTTCGGAGGACATTCTTGAGAAATGTATTGAGCTTGGATTGGTTTTCAACTCCAGAAGGCAAAATTCATAATTTGGAAGTGACACTGTTCTCCCTGACAGGTCATAAATGAGCAAATGCTGTTTTACATTTTTTTAAATTATTTAAAAAAAGAACTTGACAATTGACTGGGTGACAGATGCTTTCCATGGACAACAGGAGTTTCTCTCTTTCCGTGGCTTTTACTTATTAGTGCTTCAAATTCATGTACACTCAATAATGTACCTTACTGTGAATCTTCTCTCTAGCCCTGCATCAGCTTATTACATAGGAGATCTTACATGGAATCGTCACTGTTTATCATTAAGGAGGACAGCAGTTATGGAGTTATGGTATGTCACAATTTTTACTTTATGCTGTTTTCAAGTGGGCGATAAGGGGCTGTGTGGAAGCTATGCTGAGGAACAGCAATCGCAGGACTAACAAGGAGGCAGACAAATGCATCTTCAGTACAGTCCTGAGAAACAGCTCACAAGCCGCAGGTTAAGAATGTTACAGCATCAGATGTAAAGTTTTCAAAACACTGAGTATCTGCTTACAGTTCCCTGGAAATTACTCTAAATGGCCACCCATACTACCCTTTAACCATAAAGTACACATGACCAGGCTAGTGACAGCCACAATGCTGCAATAATTATATCGTCTGAAAAAACATAATTGCTCCCATATTCATTGGAAGTTAGCCATGAATCCTTAACCACACACAATTGAATCTGCAAGAAATGAAAACTGGAGAGGAAAATCAAGTCCTTGCGCTGAAGAGTTCACTGGGTCTACACCCTAGCAACCACAAGCCAAATGATATGTGTTTTGTGATTACTCAAACTTGAGGGTTTTCTAGTACCAACTGTATTTCACACTTATTGACAATTACTTCATCTGCAGTAAGTATAAAAGGATAAATTAGGAAGAGCTGTTCTCTTATATAAAATGTTCAATTTCAACATTATTTAATCCCCACTTGCCATTTATGAGATCCTTTGCCAAAACAATAGGGAATCTTGAAAAATATACTTGCTTTGCTATTTAATTTGAGTACAATGAATTTGTATGTTGTCATTATCTCTTAAAACTTTATTCAGTCTGACTTTGACTTGACAATTCATTTATCTCAAACTTAGAGATAAAAATCAGATTCGCACACAACATGCAAAAGCTAATTTAAAAATTGCTAAGGCTATTTGGGAAACTTAACTGAAACTTAAGTTGGCTTTTTAGTGAGACAGTACAGAAGGAAAAGTATGTAACTTAGGGAAGCAAAATTATCCTTCATGACAGGCCATTTCATTGGAGTAAATGCTATTTTTCTAAAGATTTATTTTATTCTTTAAATCAGCTTTATTGAGGCCTTATTTACATTCATAAGCATGCTCTCTGTTTTAAACTGTACTCTTGCAGTCTCTCAATCCAGCTGTAGAATTCTTCTATCATCACTCTCAGTATTCCTCTACCCAGGAATTCTTCTCTGCTATTCTAGTAAATTTGTCTTTTTTAAAACCTCACAAAAACAGAATCATGAGGTGCACATTCTATGTGAACTTCTTTCCTTCAACATAGGTCTGAGACTCACCTCTAGAGCTTTTATATGTCAGCAGGAAATGCCTGTTTACTGTCATCATCACCACCACCATTTTGAGGATCTGGATTGAACACTAAGACCTCATGGAGGCTGGATAATCACTGGCTACATCTTCAAGCCATCCCTTAACTGCTTTGTAATATAAATTAGTGTTTCATCCAATGAATTTGACAAATTTTGTTTACATCTTCAGCTAGCAGGCATTTGTGTTGTTTCTAGCCTCTTGGGGCCACTATGAAATAAGTTGCTATGAGCAATCACATAATACATGTGTGTGCTTGTTTCCTTGAGGAAAATATCCAAGATGCAAGGCCATATCTTAAGCTTTCCTGGAAACCACCAAAATAGTTTTGAAATGTATGATTTTACACTCTTACCAACTATGTACAGGATCCTAGTAGCTCCACATTCTAAGCAATTCTGTATTTTATTCTTTTAGCCATCTCGGGAGGGAGGGGGTGAGCAAGAATCACACGGTGCTTTTAATTTGCAATTCTGTGGTTACTGGGATGTCAAATGTCTCCTCCTGTGCGTGGAGACTATTACCTGCTTTCGGCAGAATTCTGTTAAAACATTCACATACGTTTATTGGTTTGTCTGACTTTCCATTGTTGAGTTGCATGAAGATTTTAATAGCTGCATAGACTTCCTTGTGTTTTGAGGGATGTCAAGGAACCCTTCGGTTTATTCACTTTATTCACAGCTGCAGATATTCGCCTATACTTCCTTCTGACGGTTTACGACTTTTGTCCTCTCACTGTGATCTTTGACCTACACTGAGCTAGCTGCTGTGCTGTGCAAACTTAAACCCAGAGTTCAATTCGCTTTTCTTATTCAGGTTCAAATTGTTCCAGCCCCATTAGTTCAAAAGATTGTTTGTTTCCCATTAAAGAGCCATGAAATTTTTGTAATTTAAATTTTCAATTTGTATGTGTATATGATGTATTTGTGGATGTATAGTATGTGTGGGTGTGGTTCCAACTGCTGGCTCTTGTGTCTGTCCTTGCCTCTTCCAACGCCTCCAGCTTTTTCTGGGGAGACTCCTGTCTCAGTGTCCACTCTCACAGCAGCACCAAAATTACACACGGGTGCTAATTTGCCCAGCTACGTCAAGGGTTCTGAAAATTCAAACCGAGGCCCTCGTGCTTGCAGGGGAGATGGTTTAACCACAGAACAAGCTCCCCAACACCCTGCAAGGACCTCTGTTTGTTTTTAAGTCAATTTACCAACGCTTGCCTTACAAACAACAGGACTAGAGTTTGGATTCTCAGGGACGGTGACAGTGCTGAACTAACTTGTCATGATGTGTAACCTGTGAAGATTGTCTGGTTTGACTTGTTACCACTACTTTAAGTAATTTTTTTATTTAATATTTTTTATTTTACATATTGATCCCAGTTCTCTCTCCCTTCCATCCTCCCATCCCCACCCCACCCCGACCTCCCTCCCATCCCATTCCGCATCCACTCCACAGGAAGGGTAAGGCCTTCCATGAGGGATCATCAAAATCAGTCAAGTAATATGGGATAGGGCATAGGCCCTCCTCCCTGTCTCTAGGCTAAGGGAGTATTTCTCCATGGGGAATGTGCACCCAAAGTCTTTTTGTGCACCAGCGATACATCCTGGTTCCGCTGTCATAAGTCCCATAGAATGCCCTGGCTCCTAACTGAGACCCACATTCAGAGGGTCTGGGTTGCTCCCTGCTGGCTTCCCTGCTATCAGTCTGGGGTCCATGAGCTCGCCCTTGTTCAGGTCAGCTGTCTCAATGGGTTTCCCCAGTCTGGTCTTAACCCCTTTGCTCATCACTCCTCCATCTCTGAAACTGGATTCCAGAAGTTTGGCTCAGTGTTTAGCTATGGGTGTCTGATTCTGCTTCCATCAGCTACTGGATGAGGGCTCTAGGATGGCATATAAGGTAGTCATCAATTTCATTATCGGGGAAGGGCAGTTAAACTAGCCTCTCCGCTATTACTTAGATTGTTAGTTGGGGTCATCCTTGTAGGTCTCTGGACATTTCCCTAATATGAGATTTCTCTTAAAACGTATAGTGGCTCCCTCTATTATGGTATCTCTTTTCTTGCTCTCCTCTATTCTTCCCCTGACTCAATTTTCCTGCTCCCTCATGATCTCTTTTCCCCTCCTACTCTATTCTTCTGTTTCTCCTAACTCCCTCTCCATTCCTGCACTGCTACCAAATTGCTCAGGAGGTTTTGTCCCTTTGTCCTTCTGTGGGGGGGACCATGTATGTCTCTCTTAGGGTCCTCCTTGTTTCCTAGCTTTTCTGGCGGTGTGGAATATAGGCCGATGATCCTTTGCTCTATGTCTAAAATCCACATATGAGTGAGTACATACCATGTCTGACTTTCTGTGACTGGGTTACCTCACTCAGGATGGTTTCTTCTAGTTCCATCCATTTCAAGATTCTGTTGTGTTTTTTCCACTGACTAGTATTCCATTGTGTAAATGTACCACATTTTCCTTATCCATTCTTCAGTTGCTTCCAGGTTCTGGCTGTACAAATAATACTGTTATGCACATAATTGAACAGATGTCCTTGTTTTATGAATGTGGGTTTTTTGGGCATATGCCTAAGACTGGAATTGCTGAATCTTGTGGTAGACTGATTCCCATTTTGCTGAGAAACTGCCATACTGATTTCCAAAGTGGCTGTACAAGTTTGCACTCTCACTGACAATGGAGTAGTGTTCCCCTTTCTCCACATCTTCTCCAATAGACTGTCAATGGTGTGTGTGTGTGTGTGTGTGTGTGTGTGTGTGTGTGTGTGTGTGTGTGTGTTTTAGCTATTCTGGCAGGAGTAAGATGTAATCTCAGAGTTGTTTTGATTTGCATTGTCCTGGTGGCTAAGGATGTTGAGCACTTTCTTAAGTCTTTCAGCCATTTTAGATTCCTCTCTTGAGAATTCTCTAGTTAGTTCTATACTCACTTTTTAATCGGATTATTTGGTGCTTGGTGACTAGCTTCTTGAGTTCTTTGTATATTTTGGTGATCAGCCCTCTGTCAGACGTGGAGTTGGTGAATATGTTTTCCCATTCTGTGGGCTGCCGTTTTGTCTTATCCACTGTGTCCTTTGCCTTACAGAAGCTTCTAAGTTTCAGGAGGCCCCACTTATTAATTGTCTATCTCAGTGTCTGTGCTACTGGTGTTATATTTAGGAAGCAGTCTCCTGTACCAATTCATTCAAGGGTACCTCCCACTTTCTCTTCTAAGAGATTCAGTGTGGCTGGATTTATGTTGAGGTCTTTGATCCATTTGGACTTAAGTTTTGTGCATGGTGACCGATATGGATCTATTTGCAGTCTTCTACAAGCCAGCATCCAGTTATGCCAGCACCATTTGATGAAGATGTCGAAGATGCTTTCTTTTTCCCATTGTATAATTTTAGCTGTTTTGTCAAATATCAGGTGTTTAGGTGTGTGGGTTAATATCAGGGTTTTTAATTCAATTCCATTGGTCTACCTGTCTATTTTTGTGCCAATACCAAGTTGTTTTCAGGACTATAGCTCTATAATAAGAGTTTGAAATCAGGGATGGTAATGCCTCAGAAGTTCATTTATTGTACAGGGTTGTTTTGGATATCCTGGCTCTTTTGTTTTTCCATATAAATTTAAGAATTATCCTTTCTAGGTCTGTGAAGAATTATGCTGGGATTTTGATGGAGATTGCATTGAATCTCTAGATTGCTTTTAGCGAGAGTGTCATTTTTACTATGTTCGTCCTACCTATCCAAGAGCATGGAAGATCTTTCCATTTTCTGGTATCTTCTTTAATTTCTTTCTTGAAAGATGAAAAGTCCCTGCTATACAGGTCTTTCACTTGTTTGGTTAACATTACCCCCAAGATATTTTATGTCGTTTGTGGCTATTGTAAAGAGTGATGTTTCTCTGATTTCTTTCTCAGCCCCTATATTGCCTGTATATAGTAGGGATACTAATTATTTGAATTAACCTTGTATCCTGCCACTTTGCTGAAGGTGTTTGTCAGCTGTAGGAGTTCCCTGGTAGAGTTTTTTGTGTCACCTATGTAAACTATCATATCATCTGCAAACAGTGAACGTTTGACTTCTTCCTTTCCCATTTACATTCCCTTGATCTCCTTTTGTTGTCTCGTTGCTCTAGCTAGAACTTAAAGTACAATATTGAAGATATATAGAGAGAGTAGAGATCCCTGTCCCTGGTTTTAGAGGAATTGCATTGAGTTCTTCTCCATTTAGTGTTTGTTTACTGTATATTGCTTTTATTATGTTTAGGTATGTTCCTGTTATTCCTGATCTCTCCATTACTTATATCATGAAGGGGTGTTGGATTTTGTGGCAGGCTTTTTCAGCATCTAATGAGATGATCATATGGTTTTTCTTTTTCAGTTTGTTTATATGGTGGATTACATTGGTAGATTTTCATATGTTCAACCAACCCTGCATCCCTGGGATGAAGCCTACTTGGCCATGGTGGATGATTTCTTTGATGTATTCTTGGATTTGATTTCCCAGTATATTGAGTATTTTTTTTTTGCATCAATGTTCATGAGGGATATTGGTCTGTAGTCTTCTTTCTTAGTTGTGTTTTTGTGTGGATTGGCTACCAAGGTAATTATATCCTCATAAAAAGAGTTTGGCAATGACCCTTCTGCTTCTATTGTGTAGAACAATTTGAGGAGTATTGGTATTAGCTGTTCTTTGAATTTCTGGTAGAATTCTGCTCTTAAACCATCTGGCCCTGGGCTTTTGTTGGTTGGGATACTTTTGATGACTGCTTCTATTTCATTAGAGATTATAGGTGTGTTTAAATTGTTTATCTGTTTTTTGTGTAATTTTGGTAAGTGATATCTATCCAGAAAATTGTGCATTTCCTTTAAGTTTTCGAATTTTGTGGAGTACAGGTTTTCAAAGTATGACCTGAAGAGTCTCTCTATTTCCTTGGTGTCTGTTGTTGCATTTCTGACTTTGTTAATTTGCATATTCTCTCTCTGATTTTTGGTTAGTTTGGATAAAGATTTATCTATCTTGTTGATTTTTTCAAAGAACCACCTCTTAATTACATTGATTTTTTTTTGTATTGTTTTCTTTGTTTCTACTTTATTGATTTCAGCTCTCAGTTTATTTCCTGGCATCTACTCCTCCAGGTGATTTTGCTTCTTTTTATTCTATAGCTTTCAGTTTTTATGTTAATTCTCTAATGTGACTATTCTCTAGTTTCTTCATGTGGGCACTTAGTGCTATACACTTTCCTCTTAGTACTGCTTTCCAAGTGTCCCGTAATTGTGGGTATATTGTGTCATCATTCTCATTGAATTCTAGGAAGGCTTTAATTTCTTTTTCATTTCTTCCTTGTCCCAGGAATGTTGCAATTGCTTATTGTTCAATTTCCATGAGTTTTGTGTTGTTGAATTTTAACTTTAGAGCGTGGTGGTCTGATCAGATAAAAGGGGGTTGTTCCAATTTTTTCTATCTGTTGAGGTTTGCTATGTTGCCAAGTATGTGGTCCATTTTAGAGAAGGTTCCATGTGGAGCTGAGAAGAATGTATATTCTTTTGTGTTTGGATAGAATGTTCTTATAGATGTCTGTTAAACTCAATTGGGTCATAACTTCTATTAGTTCTTTGTTTCTTTGTTAATTATCTTTCTGGTGGTCCTGTCTAGTGGTGAGAGTGGGGTGTTGAAGTCTCCCACTATAAGTATGTGAGGTTTTATGTTCGATTTGAGTTTTAGTAATGTTTCTTTTATGCATGTGCCTTTGTATTTGAATTCTGGAAAGGGAGATTTTTCTTCTCCTGTTTTCATGAATTTTGATTTGTCTGTGGATTAATATTCTGTTACAAAAAAACAACTTTAGGCAGCTTCCAGGCCTTCTTCTCTGTGTAAATCTCTCCTTTACATTCTTCTGCCCGAAAACTGTAGCTGAGTTAGCCTGCGCAAAATCCTGCTCTGTGTTTTCACAACTTAGTAAAACTAAGTAACTCAATCTCTGATTCCCCCTTCCACTCCTTGGGTTATTAGATCTATGTGGAATACAGGAATATCTGTCAGATTTATCTACTTTCTTTTCAGTTATTGTGCATGGCCTTGTCTTTCAGTGAAGTTTGATAATGGATGTAGTATTTATTGTTTGTTTGTTTTTTAGTATTCAGATAGTTTACAAAGGAGTTGTTCTATGCCACAATCACTCTATGTACGTCTGACATGAATTTTTTTAATTTATAATTGTGTCTCCATTGTACAACTCTCCTTATTGCTTGCATTCTTCTGGCTGGGTCATTTTCTTCTATTTTGAGCAGATTCTTTAATTATGTTAATATTCACTTTCATATTACTGAAACTCCACATTAGTCATTTCCTTTCATAGTCATGCTTTTGCCAATTTTCCAATTTCTAAAAAAATTAGTCACCTCTCACATAATATTTGTTCAGTTATTTTTGCACCATGAAGGCACATACTAATATATCCTAATCTTGGGAGCAAATAGATCTCTGACTCTTTGCCTGACCTTGGAACCCTTTTCCTCCTACTGGGTTGCCTTGTTCAGCCTTGATATGAAAGCTTTATTCTTGTCTTATTGTGTCTTGTTTTGTCCAGTTTGGTTGGTGTCTCTTGGAGGTGTGCTCTTTTCTGAAGAGGAAACGGACAGCAAGTAGAACTGAGGAAGAAGGAGGAGGGATGGTCTAGGAGGAGTGGCGGGAGGGGAAGTGTGGTCAGACATGGTGTATAAGAAAAGAATCTATTTTCTACAAAAAGGAAAGCAGTAAAAAAAAAAAAAAAAAAAAAAAAACTTACTCTTTTTCAACAACAAAAGTATCATATTAACCTGAACTTGATGTGAACATAATTTCACTACCACTTAAAAGAAATGTATTTAAAAACTATATCATTTATACCTACTATTTCAAACAAATCCATTTAAATTTCTTAACTGTTCATGATCGAAGACATATAGGAACAAGCAGTCTATATTAGAAAGGCACATTTGGACTTCATTCTATAGAAAGGAATCTATACACATGCTGCTCAAGGTTTGTTTGCTCTGTGTAAGCACTTAATCTAGATGCAGTCCAAACCCATGCATAACAAAGACTTGGTGGCTGTGTTGCTTGTGAATCCTTTGCCTGACACTGAGAGAGAAGATGATAAGGGAAAGGCACCAGCATTGTGAACCTCAAGGACAAGACTGACCACCATGGCCAAAACATGATTGTCAATGCATTTCCCTTCCTACATAGTCTGCTGCCTAAAGACGGGATGTAAGACAGATTTTAGGACATCAATCCATTTTATCCACTGATTCATGGCTCTCTGAATAAAGAACAGTTTAAAGGTTCAGCTCCTGAGCAGAAGCAGACACCCACAGCTAAACACTGAGCCGATATCCTGGTAATCCAGTTGTAGAAAGGGAGGAGTGATGAACTATGGAGTCAAGACCAGGTTGGAGAAACCCATAGAAACTGAACAAGTGCAAGCTCATGAAACCAGCATAGGACCTACCCAGACTCCTTGAATGTGGGTGTTAATTAGGAGAACTGGACAGTCTATGGGGCCTCTGGTAGTGGATCACTATTTATCCCTAGTATACTAAAGGACATTGGGAGCCCATTCCACATAGAGGGATACTTTTTTGGCCTAGACACATGGGGGATGGCCTAGACCCTGCTCCAAATGATATGACAAACTTTGAAGACTCCCCATGGAAGTCTGCTCCCTGGGGAGCAGAAAGGGGATGGGATGAGGGTTGGTGGGGTGGTAATGGAAGATGGGAGGGTGTGGGAACTGAGATTGACATGTAAAACAAACTTGTTTCAAATATAAATTTAAAAAAAAGATTCAGTTCCTGGTTCTATCTGTGTGTCTTCCCAGTGGCATAGACTCAATTACAAAACTACTGTTTACAAGGTTAAAACTAAAAGTAAAGGTAGAGAAACAAAAACATATCAGAAACACTGAACTTGATATATAGAAGAACACATATACACTTAAGCAGTAAAACTAGACCCAATTTGTGTGTAATTCGAGATAAAGATGCTGGAAGAATAAAGAGGGAACGGCTAGGGAGAGTGAGGGAGAGAAAGCAGTGTTCTTGCATTGAGCACCAATCCTTCAGGAGGTAAGAGTTCTACAAAGAGAGAATAAGGAGAATGAGAGCGAAGCTGGAGGATTACATGAGCACAGCAGTAGGAATAAAATGGCTGTGCTGACAAAATCTTCTATAGAGGAAAGCAAGATGGAGAAAGGCAGAGAGACTACATCAGGTTACTTACAGGGGTCTGCTGTAAGACGGTACTTTAGAAGATGTTCAACATGCATCAAGGCACAATTTCTACCTCTACTGGTGCTGTGATAGGAAACCAGAGGGCTCCAGAGTTGAATGTAAAGTATTTATGGGTTATCTGCTTTCTGAGTTCCCTAAGTATGGCTGGCCCAGACAACTGATTCTATTCTTCTGAACTATGTGCTAGATGGTAGCTGAAATATATCTTATCTTTATGAGTATAGGGGTGCTATTTCTATTAACTGTGTAGCCTGAAGTTCTAAGAAATTAATACATAGATATTCTTTGCCAGATAACTCAATCTTTCCTTATTTTCTGCCTCCATTCAGACAACTGTAAAAGAGAAATGCCCTTGATGTTACCATTAGTATAAATATGTATGTATGGATACATGTATGTATTGTCTGAAATATGAAAAGAATAGGTATGTTTAACAAGATATATGAAGATTTTATACTACAGAATATTAATCTATTACATAACAATATATTCTTTGCCATTTCCATCTTTATACTTTTTCTCCTTCTGGGAGAAAATAGCTGTTCAGGTATATAAAATTAAAATACAACAAAGTACACAATTGAAATTATATATGTTAACTAAACCACAACAAATGAGCAAAAACTGAGGATGTATTTTACATTAAAACGTACATGAACACAAGTTAGACATTAAATCTGTTAGGTCAGTTAGAGACTGGCAACTCTGGGCTATAATGATTCTAAACAGCTAGATATAATAAGAAAATAAACTGAAGATTTTGAGCAGTCTGTTTTAATAGTAATGCAGCCAAGGCTGGGTGGGGGGCATAGAGTGACTACAAGCTGTGAAGCAGATGGTTTACACTAACGATTTGATCCTGTTGGGTGACTTCCACGATTCGCACTATTGGCTAGAGGAAATGACACATTAAGGATGGTCGTCAATTCTTTTCTAAAGTGGAGAAACATATTACTGTGGAGAAACATATATTAACAAAATAAACCTCAAAGCTGTAGCTGTAATGATCACTTATCCCAGTCCATTCATATGTAGACAGGCTGTGCCAATCCAGACTGGAGTGTTCAGATAAAGATGAAATACATAAACAGAACTGGAACATGAATGACAGTTTGACTAGCTCATTACTCAGGAAATTAATAAGAGCAGAGATAAATAGTATTTTTAAATATTTAAATATATTATGACTCATTCACAAGAAAAGATTGGAAGAGCCTTTTAGACTACATTTGATGTCAGTTAAGAAATCACGTCTCTGCCGAAGGTATTTTACTGGTCTTGTTTACTTTGTAAAATATCTGGTGGCTTCATTTTCCAGGGAAGTGAAGCTGAATCATTATAAAGTATATATGAGGCACCTAATATGAAACACATTAACATAAATATTAACGTGCAAAAAATAATAATAATAAATCAAATAAAGATTATGTGTTCCTGTTAGAAATTATCCAGTTCAGTGATCTTAGCTTACATGTGTGTTCCACATGCTAGATTTTAACCAATATTCTAAGACAAAAGTATCTTCAGCTGTGCCACTGATCACCATGGACAGTGTGGGAAAGGGAAATGGATCAGGGTGCAGGCTTATGAAACAAAACTTTCACGTCAGTCTTTACAACCAGGTTCAACTTTGGCCAGGATGACCAGAAAGAAATAAGCCCGAGAGAGCGTTTCCAACTTGGGACGGGGAAGGTCTCTGTCTTGTGTTTGTATTACAGAATCTAAAGCAGTGTGTGGCATACTCAAATTCTGAATTTAACATGTTTCCTATGTTCAAAAGCACTCAATAAATAATTCTTGATTGAAGTATTTTAATAATGTACACCATCCAAAGGAAACAACTGATCACATTTCTACACCAGCCACTATTAAATCTTTAATTAGTGAACAGATTAACAATGCAAGATAGTTTTTAAATTCCATGTCTTTCTCAATAGTTAAAAAACAAAACAAAAAAAAAAGAGCAGAAAGAGCCTTCCAGATACACCAAGATAAGTTTCAAAACCACAGCTTACTCTTCAGCCTGTCCAGAATTTTTACCATATGCCAGAAATTAATGAAATGTTCCTGGTCCAACTTCAAACATCTTAATTGGAATGCCTAAGCCATGTCCTGTCTCCCCAAGGCATTCAACACACACCTGGGAAGTCGTCTGTCTGAGAAGTGAAAAGTATCCAGGGCCAAGATAGCAGCAGTTTGTGACTTAACAGATTTTACTGTTGGTTCGTTTCCCATCCCTACCTTGACTTTTCTAATAGTTCACAATTTCATCTCATGGGAGAGAAAACTTTCTGCTCCTCTGCTCTGTAGTTCCATTATCTGACAATTGCTTGAAGCGTATCTAACTCTGGCCAAACAAGTACTTCATATGAATCTGGCCTTCCACTGGAACATATTTTGTTTAAAAATCAAATCTTTCTTGAGCAGCCTGCGTCTAACAACTGATGGATGACATCTAAGTACCTCCTCAAACATGTCAAACCTGAGGACCACTGAGCATCCAGGCTCCCAAAAATGCTGTTTAGGCAGACAGCCCATCCAGTGGCTTCTCCGCTCAGGTCTGAATCCCACCACTGCTGAGTGGGGCTGTCTGCTCAAACTATCCATCCTAGGGTAATTTCCCTAGCTAGCCACAGGTGTCTCTATAGTTTATTTTACATCTTTATAGTTTTTCTCCATTCATAGTTTATTAATTAGTAATGCTAAACTTTAAGCAAGGAATGTAAAGAAATTTCTAGAGTCAAAGCAAAAACACAAGGAAACTATCTGAAATAAGATAATAAATATAAACTGATTTTGTTTTGTTTTGTTTTGTTTTGTTTTTTACATTCTAAGAGCCAAAGTGATGTTACATGAAATTAAGATAGCATTTGGGTGAGCAAAGTAAGGAAAATTATTCCCCCCCCCCTCTCTCTCTCTCTCTCACACACACACACACACACACACTTTCTCCCTCCCTTCCACCCTCCCTCCCTCTCTATCCCATCTAATGTATAAAAGGAATTGAAATGATGGTCTTAGAGCTGGAGAGGCAATTCAGTGGTAGGGTGCTCTGAGTTCAGCCAGGCATTTGTGTTCATTATAATAATAATGCACAATAAACCCTCTACAGGTTCTCTAAGTTGTAAGAAAGAGCTTAAATCAAGAGCTAAAATCATATATCAGACAATATTCAAATGATAAATACCTCAAAACCAAAGGTTAAAAAAATAAATCAATGCTACTTGGATGTGATGAGAAAGACGGTAACAATCTATTTTAGCAACACCCTGAAACAATGACAAATAAGAACATTTTAAATTTTGTGATTAAGCGTGTCTCAGTTGGGTGAGGACTTCTCTAGCATGTGCAAAGCCTTGACTTTAGTCTCTAGCTCTGGACCAAAAGGGGAGCCAACAGAGATGGAGGCAGGAGGACCAGAAGTTCAAGGTCATGTTAAGTTAAGTAGCAAGTTCAAGCCTATGAACACATGAGACCGTGTCTCAAAGAATAAGAAAAACTGTGAACAGAAAGATGAGTACTATAAAAAGAAAAACACTAAAGAAAAAAGGATTCAGCAGGAGAGCAGAAGAAAGACGCAGGTTGTCACTAGAGTTGAGAATATGAGCAAAGCATGAAATGTCACAGTCAATCCAATGTTTTAGAACCAACTAAAAAAAAGAATTAAAAAGGAAAACATTATACTGCTTGTGGGAAAAGCAACAGAAGAAATAGTAATGGTTCAATTACTATTAAATATTATTTCAATATTACTAAAATTCTACTTAATAATCTTTACTCCATAAAAACAGTACATGAGAGAAAGCACCAAGAAAAAATTTTCTGGAAAATGAGAAATTACCCAATAAACTATCACTAGACATAAGCTTAAGTGACTGGGGAAAATTAATATCTTTAAAATTCTCCTTACATACTGGAGCATATTTGTAATTAGGGTTCCTCATGGGAAAAAACAAGCAATTTCTTTTAAAGAAGTTTCTTTAAATGTAATGCAAAAAAGTTTAAATTTAGAGACTTTACTGCATAAGAGTTTAAAATCAAAAATGAAATGAGTTTGGGTTAATGTCAATGGGGCTGGACTCTGAGTTTTCAAAGGCCCATTCCAGGCTGAGTTTATCTTTCTCTTGGCCTGTGGATCTGGATGTACCTCATAGGAGAACCATTACTATTTCTTCTATTGCTTTTCTCAGGCCATTTATATCAATAGAGTATGAATTTTCACCACTGGGTACACAATATGAAAAGATAACAGTGGTTTACTTTCATTGGCTTCAGCCATTTTTATTCTATGACTATCTATAATTCTACATTTATTATAGACTACACAATATACTGTAACAATTATTGCTTTAAGTAATTAAATATCTTTAAGGAGACTATAATACAAGGAGAGGCATTGGGCCTTTATGCCAATAGGTTAAATATAAGATAGGATTTACTCAAAAACACATGATTTTTAAACTGTCTTTTTTTTTCTACTTAGTACTTCCTTCATAAAAGAATGATTATTTCCCCAATTCAAGATTTATGCAGCTATCCATTATTGATAATAGCTAATAAAACCATTATATTGAATACATTATCTGGAAAAGCATGGCATAAGGTGTTGGGGATGTTGGCAATGGTAGAGCACTTGCCTGGATACCCTGGATACAATTCTTCCACCAAAAAGAAAAAACGAGCATAACATAAGACTATGATTATTACTAAAACTATACAAAATATAAGTGTAAATAGAACATGTCTTAAGGCACACATACAAAGGGAGAACACAGAAGACACTAATCTGGTGATGAATTATGAATACAGCTAAAATTAAAGAATACATTGTGACCTTTAACATATTTACCTGGATTCAACAAGATATGCATTTAAAGGAGATTTCATCAGTTTTACAACTCAGAGCTTTGTACATGCTAAGCAAGTAGTCTTCAACTAAGCCCATCCCCAAGTCTACCTTTCATAATTTTTTAATTAATAAATATGTGGTCTGTTGCTCATAACATAATAAAATCACCAAGAAAAAAATTCCAGTTTCATTATGAAGACCTCTATAAAATGATATCGCACTATTTTCAAGATATATGTTAGTTTAAAAAAAAAACTAAAGATTCATTTTCGTGTCTTCTTGCTTCAAGATGTCTTAGAAATTGAATTAATCAAAATACTAATATATGAATAACTGAACTGACAGATACAGTCATGCGTCACTTAACAACAAGAATGTATTCTAAGCAATGATTCACAGGACAGCTTCGCCACTGCTGCTATCACAGAAGGTTCTTGCATAAACTTAGATGGTATTGCCTACTACATGCCTAAGCTGTATGGGATAGGCTATTGCTCAATGCTACCGAACTGAACATCATGTTACTGTACCAAATACTGTAGGAAAGTGCAACATGGTGGTAACTACTGATATAGCTAAAATACCTAGATGTAGAAAAATATAGCATAAAAGAAAAAAATGGTTTGTGTGCTACTCTAGGACATTTACCATGAATGGAGCTAACAGGACGACTGGCTGTCCTGAATGAGTCAGTGAATGTCATTATTGTACATTATTGTAAACTTGAAAGCACTGGTGACTTAAGCTCCATCAAAGCTATTTTTAAATTTCTTAACAATTAACATTTTCTGACCATATTATAAACATTTTAACATTCTAATTTTTTAACATTTCCTTGATAACACTTATATTAAAATACATAATATGAACAACTATAGAAATATTCTTTCTTTATGTCCTAATTCTACAACATGTGTTTAAATGTTTATTAATAATTAACATATACGCAGGTTTGTTGATAGTAGCATTGTCCCAAAAATGTGGACAATGTGCTATACCCAGTTGTTACAGCTTATGTCTATCAATCAGTGGAACAGAATAGAATCTAGATATAGCCCTAATCCAACACCATCATGAATTTTGACAAAGAAACTCAGACAACTCAATGGTAGAGTACTCTTCTCACACACTTGGGGTCCTAGGTTCTATCTCTACCACATAGTTAAAATATGAACATCAAAACTCAATTGTCAAAATAGACAAAGAATCTGCAGAGATACTTCATCAATGATGTGCTGATGGCAAATCACATAAAAATATCAACATTATATGTCATTAGAGAATTTTAAGTTAAAACAACGTTGGTATATAAACCTGTATCATTCAGAGTCCCTAAAATACAAAATATGATGCCACCACTTGCCAGTGTGGAGCGACAGTAAGTCATTCACATCTGAGGGACAAAACAATACAGAAAACTTGGAATCTCTTAGTTCCTACAATACTATCTGTGCATTGTTTAACCTTCATCAATCATACTCACTAATATTTATACAAATGAGTTGAAAACAAATCCACAGAAAAGTCTTCCCATGGGTGTTTACAGCCATTCTAGTCACAACTACACAAAGCCCAATGTGAGCAGAATGACTTCCAGTCACTGAAATTGAAACTTCATATCCAACAATGGAAAAGTATTCAGTGCTATAGTGAAATGGGCCATCAAACCATGAAAAACATTAAAGTAATATAAATGCATACTACTGTGAAACTAGGTGACTTGAAAGCTACATTCTATCTGGTTTTCACTACTGTGTGATATTTAGCAAAAAAAGAAACTATATCAGTTGAGGAATGGATAATAAAAATGTGGTATATTTACACTGGAATATTATTCAGCTATTAAGGAAAAACGGAACTAGGGGAGTCACAAGCAAATGAATGGAACTGGAAATAATCATTCTTAGTTGGGTCATCCAGACCCAGAAAGACAAATGCCACATATTTTCTCTCATCCCTGGATGTTAGCATGGAATCTTCAATTATGTGTTTTATTTGGAATAGAACATAAATATCAGGAAATTTCTAAGGGGCCATGGGGAGGGATGTTCCAGAGAGAGGAGACTGAATACACTGGTATAAAGGGTTGAAAAGGAAAACTGGAAGAGGAAAGGTTAAACTGGAGTAGAAGGAAAAATAAATAACACCAAAAACTTCTTAAAACGACATAAGGAAAAAAGACAATGCTCCTGCTAGCCATCAGAGACTAACAAATAAAAATCCCATTGTTCCGTTTGAGGTCCAAAAGACCACCAAACAGTACAGGCTATAGCCTTTGCTCTTGGCTACCCTCCAGAATTTGATGGTAGTCATATAATACATATAATATGCCAAGATCAAGCTGGTGTGGACCTGAAAACTTTATCCCTGTTAGCTAGCTTTCATAGTTCTGGAAAGTACTATATATACTACTGGAGGAAAAAAGTAAACATCAATACTAAACTGTGAACCCTTTGAGTTACAATAATTAATGGCCAAAAAACCATGCCCATTGTTGAGATAAAGGCATGGACATCATAAATTTAACCAAACCAAGTACTAATCCACAGGATGAAATCCATACCTTAGCTATCACTGGGCTAAGAACCTATGACAAGACAGGTTATAGGCCTTAGGAAAGAGCCTACTATTACTACTACCACCACCACCACTACCACTACCACCACCACCGCCACCGCCACCGCCACCGCCACCGCCACCGCCACCGCCACCACCACCACTACTGCTGCTGCTGCTGCTGCTGTTCTGCTAAGTGGATATAGTATTAAACAGACATCTAAAGACTTGTCCTTATACTTGTAGATCATTGCATCTCTCAACCCTCTTCTGAGAAGCATCTATTTGCAGTAGATGGTGATTGATACAGAGACCCACAACTAATCCAGGCAAAAAGATTGAGTCAATAGAGTTCTTAGCCCTAATGGGAACATATATACTACACTACCCTCCCAAGGTTTGGGAATCATTATCAAAAGGGAGGCTGAAAAAGTTGCAAGAACCAAGCCACGAGGATGTGGTGTCACATGTCTTTAATCTCGCACTTGGAAATCAGAGGCAAATGGATCTCTATGAGTTCAGGCCAGCCTGGTCTTCAAAGCGAGTTTCAGTGCAGCGGCTGAAATGGAAACATTACCTTGTAGACACAACAGGCCAGCTAACTCAGGAACTTGAAGTGGTTGGAACAACATGTACAGAGTCTGTGCAAGCCCAAGCCAAACCAAACCCCAGCAAGGCGATAGGCACCTGGCACACAATCTGACCTCCCACCCCCAAGCCATGGAGCTATTGGCAACTTCTTCTGGCTACTGGGAAAGGGACAGCGGCATCTCTAACAGTGTAGCACCTGGAAAGGCAGTAACTATCCAGCAGAGGTCCACATGCTCACCATTGCTTAGGTAGCACAAATTAGTGATGTAAATTTTGGTGGTAGAGGAGGGGTGAGTTGGGGAAGAGTTGCGGGGAGGAAGAATGAATGTGACTAAAACACAAAATAGGAAACTCTCAAATAACTAGTAAGAAATTTTACATCTGGATAATCAGAAAAATGAAAGGAACTCTAAGAAGATCAATGATTGCAAGGGATTCTAGGGAAGGGAGGAGACTAAAAATGCAGAGTACATGAGACTTAATGGAAGTAAAACTGTTCTGAGTAATGCGTTAATGACCGTAAAAGGACACTGGGGATTTGTCAAAAGCCATAGAAGAAGAAAAAAATGGGTGAATCCTCCTGGAAACTATGTAGTTTAGCTACCAAATGTATCAATATTAATGCAAGATATTAACACTGGGAAAAGTGGGGGAGGCAGGGGGTGTCTGATATGTTCTCTATTGTGTGTGTGCAGGCAAGCTCATCAAGCATGCTGTGTAGAAGCTGAAGGCCAACACTTTGTGTTTTTCTCTGTGACTTTTCACCACATTTTTTTTTGAGGCAAAGTATCTCAATAAATCTGGTGCTTGTCATTTTGGCTGTATTGGCAAGTGCCCTGGATCTGCCTTTCATCTCCTGTCCAGCCAAAACAAGCCAATGCATCTCGTTTTATCTCTTCTTCTCTTTACTTTTTTTTTTGTACCTTGCATTTTGTGTGGATCTAACTGAAGTCCTCATGCCTGTACAGCAAGTTCTCTTCCCAAGGGGCATCTTTTCATTCTTAGATATTCTATATTTGTGTCACCTTTTTTCTGCAAAACTAAACTTGCTCTGAAGATTGTGTATTTTTAAATTTATATTTAAATATAAACATATGCATAGAATACATCTTATTTAAAAGAGGACAGAGATAATTGGTAGACCAGAAAAAGTGTTAAGTATGTTATTTATAGAGGGTATATAGAAACAGTAGAGAAAATAAGAAAGAGATAGAATTTTCTCAATGTATGTTTTGACTTTGAGCCAGATTAATGTTGTATATAGTCAAAAACACAAAATTAAATAATTAAGAATAAGGTCAAATATCCCTAAAGTTTATTTTTAAAAACATGAACCAAATTATACATCAAATACATGACAAATATAAAATTAAAATAAATTAATCCATATGCCATTGGAACTCTGCACTGCTGCCATGATCAGTGTCAATATTCTAAGGACAAAAATAATTGCAAATCACCTTGAACTTCACCTGGTAGATTTGGTATTGGGGGCATAAGAACTTAAATGCATACAGACACTTGAATATGTACACACTCATGAGCATTAGACTTGATTAGATGGGCAGTTGATACTATAGGACATCAGAAGCTCACTCTGGGAACAATGAAATGAAAGCATGGATTGATAAATGAAGGTGAAGAGCCTTGTAAGTGTAATAAAGGGACCATAGGAATCCATAGATGGGTTTTGCTTTCCCTTTTGGTTGTTGTTGCTGTATTAATGCCTCCTATTCGCTCCACTGCAAGACTCCCCTGAGCTCCAGGTTCCTCTACTAAGTAAGCCCAGCTGATGAATCTAACACTCTGCCACCTGCAGATGACATAAGCCTTTCTCTCCCAGGAAACCTTCTTTCCCCCACGTATAACCTGTGTGGTGCCTACTCATGTGTCATGTTTCAGCTAAATGTGACCTCTTCCAGAATATAATAAACAATTCACCGTGTCTCTACTTAAAAGGTGTTATGATGGTTCCCTTCGACTTGTTAGATCCCTGACGGACACGCTGTGCTTGGGGAGGGGTTGTTTCAACAGACTAAGCTGTCTTCCAAGTTTAGGTCCCCCTCTCCAAACCCCTGGCCTTTTACTACTCTTTTTACCGTGGCAACCAGACCTGTTTATTATTCAGATTTCATTAATTCACTTGTTTGTTCATCCTCATTATTCGGGATCTGGGGGCTGTAGCTCAATGACAGTACATGTTTAGCAGGCAGAAGACCTTTGATCTAATCATAGCAGCAGCAGCACCCACCCACCCCCAAAAAAGTCAGAAACACACACACAAAAAAAAATTATCAAGTTCACTCAAGGACACAGGCAGTACAAGTGCAAGTTTCCCACTTCATACTACAGCTATAAACACATCAATGTTCTCCCACCACCCTAGTTCACCATGAACACACTTGGGTGCAGGCAGGAATACTGCTAGCAGACACACACTCCTCAAATTCTATTCCCTTCTATGCATTTTCCACTAATTATTAGAACTCTCTCTCTCTCTCTCTCTCTCTCTCTCTCTCTCTCTCTCTCTCTCTCTCACACACACACACACACACACACACACTCACACACACACACAACTATGCCTGAACTGACTTCAGTCACTGTGATTATTTTGGTGAACACTTCCTTTATTTCTTTAATCTCCGTACTCAGGAATTCCTGTATTCCTTGTTCTCTTTGGCTCTGTCTCTCCCATTCTTCCTTTTTCAAACCAAAAAGCCCTGGAGAGTGAGAAAATATAATTCTCACTACCTTAGCTGTCAATCTAACAACCATGCCCTTAGTAAAGATGTGATGATTACAACAATATACACGATTGCACAATAAATGTGGATGGAATAAAGATAACATCCTTGACAACCGAAGGACAAAGTCCTCTATCACTACTGTTTTAAATATTCAGCAAGCTCTTGCCAAACTCCTTTACCTGTTTTTAAAAAAATGCAAGAGAATTAAAACTTGTACTTTAGAGAACATGTATTCACCAAGCAACTGAAACACAGAAAATAAAATGAAATCATGTAGATAAAGTCATCCCATTTTAATTTCTGCACACAGGTGCTGGCACTGATAAATGAAACCTGAAGGTTTAATTCAGTGAAACCTTTCCCTCCAAACGAGTTTCAAAAGTAAGCTGCTTGCTTTCCCTGCACACCATTATTCTAACCCCGGAAGAACCCTTTAAATGTGGATTATAAAGCCAGCCACCTTAAAAGTGTAGCTAAAAGCTTTTCTTTCCCCCAGTCGTTTTGTGTAGGTATTACCAATGCAACCAAACTGTTTGGAGCTTAGAGGGTTAAATATTCTGACTAAATAACTTGCTTGATTTTTAAATAATTGGACGTGTTTTTAACGTTTGTACAAAAGATAACTTTAAAACTATGAAAATACTTTGTGTGTTCTATCGCCTCCTTCAGGAGGAGCATCTAACAAAAAGGGGTATTGACTAGACAGCAGCTGCTCAGTATAGCACTTGGAAGCAATCTGGGACTCCAGAGAGCCCCAATATTTCTGATATTCCAGAGATAGTTCTATTCTCATCACCAGGGTCTACCATTTCTAATCATAAACTAAGATCAGAGTCTGCTACAGAATTGATCCTCTGTGATTGCCCTTGAGTGGCTCAGTGCACTAGCTGGAAACAGACAGCTGTCTTAATGAATTCGGAGTGAGCCTCCATCTAAAACAGTACTTATCTCTTGCTCTCTTGCTTGCAATATCATGAGAAGAATGCAAGATACTCACAAATGCTACTATTATGCTACAAAAGGGAACTAAGGTAGGTACATGAGCTGAGTCCCATGAAATAACATATTAAAAGTTAATTGTGCCACCGCATTAACTGGAATGGAGAGCCTAACTGGGTCCCCGATCCACTTGCCTATTCCACGCTTGAGAATCAGAGACCAATGAAAACACTTTGAGGTAACAGGTGACAACAATGCGACTGCAAAAGAGAAAACCTAACTCAAGTAGGTTTAGCCGCATACAATTTCTCGGGGCAATTTTAAACACTAGGCTATAGGCAATCCTCAGTAAAAATGATGCCCCATCTATACTGCAGTCAAGACTGACTCTCATTGGACTCCATGCGGTCACAGAACCGCCTCAATGTTTTTAGCCATTAAGATCCATGTCCTCTCTACATTTCACTGGAAATATTTCTGACTGATCTGATTTGAACTGGGTGAATCTGAAATGGTCTGCTGAGAAGGCACGTGACCAACTACCCTGGTTTTCCCGGTATGAAGGAGTTTTTTGGAACACAGGATTCTCTCAGTGCTAAAACCTGGATGAAACAGGAAGTTGGTCATCTCAGGTCAAATGCATGACTGATATTGTTATTTACAAGAGAGCAGGGAAAAATGGAAGTGAGGAGTCCCTGTGACCACATAGACAATGCATGCCTGCTAACTGGAAAGTGGTAGAACCCTGAGGTGATGCTAGTTCCTTGGGGCTACGTCTATGAATCCATTATTTCTCTCCCCTTGATGGTGGTTACTTTTGTGATACTAGCTGAGATCAAAAGGCAAGCCTGTGTTGGTTCCAAGTCTGTTTCTTGGATGTGTCACAAGTACATGTCTTCAATGTCAAGAGAACTGAGGCTACATTAGGAACCAATCCAGGTAATCTGCTAAGATAGTGTACGACTTTCTGAGAGCTATGAATCCCTGTAATTAAGAGGGCATAATTAATCTGTCAGCTGCCATGAAACACCCATTGCTTTCAGATAAACAAGACTAGCCAAGATTAGCCAGGCCAGCCCACACCAGAACCACCTTGCTTGTCCAACCTAGATGGATAAATGGCCAACAATGGTCTTTAAGGAAGTGATTGTTTTAAGCCACACAATGTAGAGTGGTATGTTATGCAAGAAAAAATAACTAGAGGAGTCATTGACCTGTGAGGTTACAATTGATTATTTTTGACAAGAAATACAGCATTGTCTCCAATGTGTTCAAGGTGCTGAAACTGTTTTAAAAAGAAGTCGAATTAACTAGTTAGTTCCTCCTGCTCTTTTCAGAAAGGTTCTGTATTTTGCTTGGCATCAACTGTGTGGGTTATCTTCCTTCTTTATGCTTCAGTATTCTCAAACTACATTATGCTGTTTCATGACTCATGCCTTTACATAAGAAACTCCTGAACCTCTATTCTGTTCATATATCTATCATAACCCTCCTTTTCATTTAAATTCAGCCCAGTCATCACTGTGTAAAGTTCTTCTGGACATTGTTCTCTTCTTCTGAAAGATGTAATCACTTGCTTGTAATCACTTGTAATCACTTTTGGTTTTTATTCACAAGATATATTTTTCCATAATTGTTTCATGACACTTTCTCCACAAATATCTCCTTGCTACATCATACGTTCAATCCAGCGTCAGGCACACCTTTTTGTTCCCAGTATGTTAGAGTCCATAAAAATGGCTTCCCTTCATCTTGAGTTAAGGTCAGAGAACCCTATCCTTACTCTTCGAAGATTAAAGTCATGAGACCTAAAGGTCTAAGGCGTGGATGTCTTACCGAAATAACAAGAAACTTGGTCTAAGGGGTGGTTACACTTAACCTCAAGGCCAGGTAATGAGAGAATCAGTGTAAGGTGTGGTTACTAAATGTTTGGAGAATTAGGGAAGAACGCCTGTTTTTCCTTCTGTCATAGGAAAGAAGTCTTTTTCTATTTTTATGGGCCCCAACACCAGTACCCATGACAATCCTAGCACTGATTATGGCTGATCAAAGGGCAATGCCTGGTATAGTTTAAATAAACATTGCAGTTTGAAAAATAAAAATCACAACTTTGATAAGCTGAATAATAAATCCAAATAGAAATATTTTAATTTGGTTTTCAACAAAGGACATCAGATACTATTTCTGTCTCTGCCTAGTAGCCATTACATTTGGTATATTTATATTAGAATTTAAATTACAAAGAATAGATTATTTTAAGTAGTGATATAATTTTGGCCTTTTAAAAAAGTTAATTTTAAGCCTGACTTTTCTGTGGATCCAACGTTTATAATGTGCTCATAAACAGAAGTTAAATAACATAAAAATAGATATGCAAATAAGGGCAGAAAGTATGAGCAGAGTCTGCCAAGTTATCTGACAGGTGGGTTAGAGGTTGGGAAAATACAATAACAAGGCAAGTCCTTTGTGACTAACAGGGGAAGGATGACTTGCCTTTCTTCTCCAGACAGATAGAGGATTTCTCTTGTACAAATTTTGAGCATTCAGAGAGGAAGGATAGTTGGAACAATAAAGGTATTTTATTAGAATGAAAATCAGATGTGCTATGTGGGATACCATGCACCTGTAATCTCAGCACCTGGGTTAATTAAAACAGGAGACCATGAGTTGGAGGACAGCCTTGGATACAAAACAAGACTCTTAATAAAAATTTTAAAAAATAGCTAAAGCAAAAATATAATGACATGAGTATCTCCAGGGGTAAACGTATCTAGACTCGTTTCTTTGATGCATTGGTACTTACATACACACACAAAATATAATGGATGATTGATAGAAAACTGATAGATAAATAGATTAAATGGACAGATACAGATAGATTATAGATAGATTATAGTTGTAATAGATGATATAGATATAGACAAATAGATATCATAGATGATAGATTGATAGATGGATATTTCTAATGGAAACTATTCAATTAAAAAGTAAAATTAAATTATTCCAGCTTTTCCTCCTCTCCCTAGAACAGAACTGGCATTCTCTGCCCAGGTAATAAATTAAGACCTAAGACATTATTTTGTAACTCTATACCTAAGCATTTAGACAAGTGAGAACATCTGATATTTCTTCAAAATATAAAAACAAATTATTTGGACTTACTAGGAAAATATGGCAGATTGAATATGTGCATATCTTCTTTCCTTCCTGCTTCAAAT
This sequence comes from Cricetiscus sungorus, assembly GCA_030556225.1. Lineage (NCBI taxonomy): Eukaryota > Metazoa > Chordata > Mammalia > Rodentia > Cricetidae > Cricetiscus > Cricetiscus sungorus. Next base: position 6,481,503 of record JANBXA010000395.1, on the reverse strand, counting down.
TCTATTAAACACACAGGAAAGCATAACTCGGGGGAAAGCTAAAGCGATAGTTCTCAAAGCCACATGTGACAAAGGACTAAGCAGACTTGAGAACTAAGTATAAAGATGACCATGGGAAAAACTGATGCCACCAACTTCATGACAGTATAGAAGATGAGTGAACTTCACAGACTATAGAACCACTACAAGATGAAGGTAGAACCTATTTGAAAGTATTTAGTAAGTAGTCAGGTTCCCACACAGTTCTAGATGTTATGCCCTGATGACAACCCCTTCTTTTGTCTTGTTAGGGACTAAGGATTAATTCATGCAAAGGGTGAGTTAGTCCCCAACAGTATAGATTAAAAGGATGTACTAAAAACAAGGGGATATGAAAACATGAGCAAACTGTATGGTGACATCCATCATCATTGTTAGGCCCCTTTGCTGTAAGGCCTAAGAATTTAGCCTTGGGAATTTCTCATGACAAGATCAAAAATAAAATTCTAAATAAATTAGTATTCACTTCACGAAGGTAGTGATATTTAGAACATTTTATGTAGCCTGCTTTACATTTCTTGCAGGAATTGATCTTCAAATCTACAACTTCACACTCAGCTTAACTATCAACCAAGGACAGAAGTAGAAGACAATTTTGTATAGTTTATCAGGATAGGCACAACACAAGAGAAGATGTGAGATACAGACAGCAGGATAGCCGATATAAAAGAGGGGTGACAAAGAGGGTTCCCAGGTACAGGAGTAAAAAGTGACCAGTTAAACCCTGAAAAATTAGAAAGGCCTGGATGAGATCCCTCTGATATGAAATTCATAGAATACCAATGGAAATGACAAAGGGAATTGCATTCAAACAGACAATTATCAATCACATTGAAAAAAGGGACAATTTAAACTCTAGAGAAAACAAACAAAAAACACGGCAATGGAGTGGGAAAGGAACCAGAACTTCGTATACGGTAATAGTCTATGAGTCAACAAACACGAGCAAATACAGAATACTGACCTAACCAAACTATGAGATGGATGTGCTGGAGGGACAGTGATCGGAGCCTGTGCATGGTGACTCCGGGCGTTTAGGGGTAAATCTGGTCCTCTGTAAGGAATTTCAAGAGTTGGTATCCAAAGTTGAAAAACTAAGAAGGAAGAAACTAAAAGCGTAAAGATAAATACCTGGTGATAAAGAGATGACAATGACTGGAGAAAGAAAGACACCAAGGGGCCAATTACTAAAATACTAGTACTACAGAAATATGTAATACTGTTAAGGAAAATCTCTAGAACTTAACAGGTTTAGCCAAACTAAGAGGCAAAAAGAATTTGAACGATGAGCAGCATGGCAAAAGCGGCTGAAGAAATCCCACCTGGCTTGGGTCTATTGAACCCACTGCCTCCAAAAAACACAGGGGGAAAAATCACAGCAGGAAGTCTCCAGCTGTGAATCCCAGGTTTCACAGTTTTCCTGAGGAGGTCTATTTCTCTAACATGAAGACGCCTGCCTTCACCCCTTAACAGAGCTATTGTGAGGAAGAAAGTAATTTTAGTTGTCTTGACGCATAAAGAAATCTCAAAATGTAGCATAGATTTTGCCCTATAAACAATTATTGCGTCCCTACCACCTGTTGGGCAAAGTTCACAATGTTATTCCTTTTCGGGTGGTGTTATGTAATTGACTTAACTTTAAGAAATTAATTCTTACCATGACTACTCCAGTTCAGTTTTTAAATGGTGTGGCGGTCATAGTAAACCATTTTAAATTGTTTCTGGGTTAGGAATCTGTGATACACACTAGGTCTTAGGTGACCCTGCCCTATTATTCTTGTTATCTGATATTTATGATCCATGTAATCATTCCCCAGAGTATAGGCAGGGTCTGATTCTTCCTTCAAACATAATGCATGACACATAAGGTTGGTACTCGAACATCACTAATAGACAGTCTTTGTTGAGTTCCTTCTCTGGCTGCCATAAGAGAGGTTTGAAGAAAGTCTCCCAACTGAGACCATGATTCAAGGAACTGAGGTCAGTCAGCAACAGGCACAGTCTACCAGAGATAACCCCACAAGTAACAGAACCCTGTCTACAGGAGCCTGGCACTAGATCTAAGCCATCTACAGATGAGAGCCCACCCCTGGCTGACAAGACTCAAGGCAAGTCTAGACTTGTGACCAACAAAACAGGGAGGAAGTGAACTGTGTTTATGTCACTAAATTTGTGAACAAGAACAAACCATTAGTTAAGTCTCTTGCCAACTCTTTTGTTTGTGGCATCAAACAAAAGATTGTCACTTTCTGCTTGTCTCAGAGTTTGAAGTCTAACTATTAAAGCTCAACTCTCAGCCTGGTGGCATCAGGTCCCCTGAGCTGAAGTCAGGGTACTTCATTAACAGCACCTCAACCTCAGATGGCTTCCTTCTGCCTACGTCATCTAGAAGTCATCAAAGTCTCTCTTAAATACTAAAGAACTTAAACACCTTACTATTGTTAGCAGTGTCGCTCAAATGTCACCCACAAAATAAAGTCATATTCACTTCATAGTTTATAAAACCATAAGGTTTAGCACAGAATGGGTGTTTTCTATTTAATAATTAAAGGAAAGAAATCAAGATTTTTTTAAACATTCTCAAAAGAATACAGTATAATTCCAACACATTAAACATTTAACAAACTCTGGTTTCTGGATAAATGCAAAGAAATCTTTTCTTTTAATCTAGAGTTAAAACTAGCAGCGGGCACAGGAGGAAAAGGCTACAGGAATGAGAATTACAGGAGCAGAGGCAAGTGGCACAAGGACCAGATAGCACTAGCCATCTGATTTTCCTCCTCAACTACACAGACCATCTTGCTTTGCCATCACTGCACTGTTAGAGAAAAGTACAGCTATTCCTTTTTTGTTTTGTTTGGTGCTCTATGGTGCTGACTCAGAATGGTGCGCATGTGTGGGAAAGCCTTTAAGAGGATCCACACACAGCTGTGAATCATCCACCTGAGAACAATGAGCAGAAGAGGCGCTCGCTGAGGCAGAGATGTCACTTACCAGTAAGTGATGCGGAGGTTAATGTGGGGGTCTGAACCTGTCAGCACCAAGATTTTGCAGCTGTCACAATTGGAAAAGTTGTCTCCCTCATAAACTAGAACTTGCAAGCTAGATTGGACTGCTCATAAGAGATCTGAAATTTGACAACAGCAGCCCCACTATCTAGATGGTTTCACAATAAAATTAGAAATGACAGAAGATACAGCGAGAGGTCTCACTTTGATGACCAGAGGCCATGAGTAGAGCATGACTAAACAAGTCTGTTCTTTTGAGCAACCCATTAACCGCTAAGGCCTATGTGATTTTTGAATAGATCCCCTCTGGGTTTTGCATGGGCTTTCACTTAGAAACTTACTAGCCTAATTGTCTACAGTTCCAGAGGCCAGAGTTCACTGAGCTACCATCAAGGCATCTTCAATAGGCTCCAGTGAGAAATCCATCACTTGCCCCCCCCTTCCAGCCCTAAAACTTGTCAGTATCCATTGCTATCTCTGGTTTGCAGCCCCTTTCATGATCTTCAAGGCCAATGGTTCAGCACAATGTGACTCCTGTTATTGATTACAGATGGAGCCAAACCATTCAACACCAAATTTCCTGCGTCTCAAAACCTTTAACAAATAGTATTTGACATACAAGGCAACGTTCAGTTTCCAGGAATTGGGCTTTGATATCTTTGGTAGCCACTATTCAGCCTGTCACAGAGGACATCTCCCAAATGTTTCAATAGGAAACTGATCATGGCAAGGGGATTATTATTCATATATGTAAGACCATCTGGCCTATAGTAATAATTAGATCTTGGGGACATTCAAAATTATCCCTCTCAGTAAATACAAAGTGAAGAATGTAAAGAGAGTTAAGTCAATACTATCCTGGAGATCTCCTGAGTAATCCTGTGCATGGGAGAGGATGTAGGTGCCCCTGGGTACAAACATATCAGGGAATTGGATAAAAAGTCTACCAAACACAATTAATTAAAAGACTCCAACAATACCAGGAAGCTGTATTCATGGGATGGTTCACATTGTCATAGCCATGGGGACTAAAAATTACAGTAGCAAGAATCAGGGATGTTTACTCCAAAATACTTGGAGCAGACTTTGAAACAGTTACTCTACACCAAAGAGTATAACTGTTTGCAGGTGTGGGGGAATGTATGGAGGAGAAAGCTAATTTGTATTACGTGGCTATTATGTATCAGGCAAGAGTAACTGGCTTTACAAGGTTTAGCATCAAGCATCAGTTCAGTAATGTTATCACAACAAGAGATGATGGAAGCATTAAAAGAAGAGGAGAAAAGAGGAAAGTAAATCCCAAGGGTAATTAGGTAACTTTTCCCCTATTTTCCAGCTACCCAGATGGTATAGCAAAATTCTGACCTATATGTGTTATATATGAAAACCAGTGATTTTTTTTCAGCATACTGTAAAATATAGAGTTCAGAAAACAAAGGTCCTTTCAGAAGAACTTTGATGGAAGAAGAGAATGAGACAGGGAGAACTTAGTATTAGTACATACCCCATTAGCTGACAACAGGAGCCCATAAATTGATGACGCCACAACACACGACTTTAAGTAAGCAAGTTCTACACTTCTAGATCCTCGTTTTACTGTTCAGACCCTTCCTTGATTATATATCAATGAAATCTATGCTATCGCCATTCCCATAAAATGGGCTTGATATGAGCTAAAGAGATGTCTAAGGCATTGAAAGTACTAGCTGCTCATGCAAAGGACCTGAGTTCAGTTCCCAGCACCCACATAGTGGCTTACAAGAATCTATAACCCCAACTCCAGGGCATCTGATGTCTTTTCAAGCACCCAGGCATGCACATGGTGTAGAAACATAATACATGTGGGCAAAATACTCATACACATAAAATAAATATATATGAACCCAGTTTCTAACCTCATTTCAGATGAAACAATACCTTTAGCTGAACTAAGAAAAAGTACTTGGCTGTCCCATAATACAGTTCATGAATTTTCCTTCCTATGGTATTTACTTTGTAAAGCTGGTTTAACCTAATAACACAGGCCAAGCCTGAAGAACTGCTTAAGACCTATCACGAACAGAACTAAAAGACAAGTTTTCTTTTTAATGATTCAGCAACATAAATCACCTCCTTCATCAAGAAGGGTCCTTCCAGATCATACATAAACCACAAGAAAAATACATCTCTTTCAGGTACTATCAAATGAGAGCTGAAACACAAGTATGAACTTCCCAAGTTCCTTTGCGTATCTATATGAACACAGCCTGGCATAAATGTCAGGCATATCTATATGCATCAGGTGTGCTGCATAAGCAATAAAATCCCACATACATGAGCCTAGCTAATTAATCCACACCTTATACCTATGTCCTTCCCTGTAATTCAGTTTTCTTTGGTTATATCTTTCTTCATAATCTCCAGACTCCTCCTGCCCTTCTCCCTCAACTTTCCTAACCAATGACTCATTCTGTGGAATCCATACCCAACTTCTTTCTGCTCAATCTGTTTTTTCCAACTCTGGTTATATTTGTATGTATAAGCTAAAGGGATCAGCTAAGAAAAGAACCAACATCGTCATAATGAAACCACTTTACAAACTGAAATGCACTCTGTGCCAATGTTATTATTTTTATCTATACTTGAAAAGTACATATTGATTTATTTATTATAAAATACAGACTTTAGGAACTGGGGAGATGGTTCAGTGGGTAAAGAGCTTACAGGCAAATTATGAGGGCCCGAGTTTGAATCCTCAGAACCCATGTAAAAGCTGCCTGCCACAAACTCAAATATCCTTCATCTCAGTGCTCCTACCAATAGATAAAAGAGGAGACACCCAAAGCTAGGCCAGCTAGCCTGACTTATACATCAGCAAAAAATAATAAAAGAGATCCTACCTACAACAAGGTATAAGGTGAGGAATGACACTTGGCTCCTTCCTTTTACACACATATATATATATGGACATGATATATGCATGATATATGATATATGATTTACACATGATATATGCATGCCCACATGTACACACACGCACACACACACACACACAAGTGCATGTGTGTGTGTGTGTGTTTGTATATATATATATATGTATGTATGTATTTGGGGACAGAGGCAAAAAAAACAAACAATATTATCTGTATTTACTAAAGATTTTAGATTAAAAAACTTTTTTAATAGCCAACTTAAAATAGGATGATTAAATATGTCTACAGCATGACACTTGTGTGAAATCTAGCCATGATGTATAAATGTATGATATCTAGCTAAAGGAAATAGCAAATTCTCTAAAACCATGTACTAAATTGAAATTTTTTTCTTCTGCCCTTTCTTTGTGGTTACCATGTTTTCTGAGACACACTTCACATGTTGTAACTTCACATGGAGACAGGAGAAGCCAAATTTGGAAGCACACTCCTGTAATCCTAGTACTTGAGATACTGAGGAAGAGGACATCTTGTCCAAGGCCAGCCTGGGCTTCCCAGCTGGACCCTGCTTCAAAAGCCCACAATATAAAACTGCCTATGTGTAAAGTGCTCAATCGGTCAAATGCAAATCATATGTACACACATTTATATATCACTACACTCAACATACCAAGTACATCAACGGAGGCAAGATCATGCCCCTGTTGTAACGTCCCATTTTCTCATGTTCCAGCCCCTGACCTACCGCTTCAAGACAGACAACTATTTTAAGTTGTCGTTGCGGGTTAACTTCCATCTTACAGAGTTTCAGACTGGCGAAGCTGAGCAGCATAGCTCTAGTTTGGCTATTGTTCTCTCAAAACTACTATGAGTTTGTCAATAGCTCTTTTTTACTGCCGGAAAGAACATCACAATGTGTTTATCTAATTAAGGGCCTGTGAAAATGAGCATCTCCACCAGAACTTGTGAACGTTTGCTTTACACGACAAAAAGATGAATACAGGCATGATAGAGTTGAAGACAGGGAGACCGAGAGACTATTCTGATTATTTGTACATTCTCAGTGTGTTTACAGAGTCCTTATAAGAGGATGGTAGAAGAGTAAGAATCCAACCTGATATAAACCCAATTCAAAACAAAATATCAATCAAGTTTCATCACTGCTAACATCCCAAATATTATCATCTAAACCATCGATGGATGTTGCTCTGGGTTTTAAAACAAAATATCTCTCCTCCTGTGGATATGTGAATCTAGAAAACAAGCTAATGGTCCAAATAAAGTGCAAAGGTGGCAGGGGCATCAGACAGCAAATGTGGCCACGGTCTTGTGAAAAGGGAGAAAAACCGAAGGAAAAGGGAGGCACTAGCCCTAGAGATTATGAGGTCAAACTACATACATCCCATTAGAACTTAGGGCATAAGAATAATGTTTTGTGACTGCCCTTTTAGATGAGATCTCTGACCCTGGTTTCCTTTTCTCATAAAGGATAGTTATGTATTTGTAGCTGAGTGGCTTAATTAGCCTATCTCCGCCTGAAGGAGATATTTAATATACATTAGCATTTTCTGATTGCTCTTTCTGCATCTCAGTCCAAGCTTGCAATATGTCTATGGAGAGAGTATTTCAAACACATGCAGGATGATACACTGTATTCCTGGCTTCTGTTGTGATGCATGAGGGCACCCAAGATACACACACTTCATCTCTTGACACAGCTCTCTATCCTGAAACACTGGCTTTTATGAAAAGGCCATCCACAGTCCTAGCCAAGGCTGTACATAGCTGGCTTTCTCCCCATGGCACACTTTGCTGTACTTTCAGCATCTTTTGACTCCTGAAGAGAAGTCCTCAGATGGTGTAGTCCTAATTCCTCTTTGCTTAACAATACATTTCTAGGACTGTTTCTTTCTCCTCACATTTGACAATAAAAATACCAAGCCATAGCCTCAAACTTCAAGCCATAGTATTTTGTTTGAAACAGCTGAACTAGTCAGACACATTCATAGATTACATGTTCCTCTCTTGCACACTACATAGTCTCCCACTGCAAAATAACCCTCACTTCCCCCTATGAGTGCTTCCTGGACATTCATATTCTATAATCCTTGATGAATTCTCTAAGACAACATAGGTCTTGTTTACCAGGTCATCATTTTCCTCTTAGCTTTTGCTGATAGATTCTTTTATAGCCATGTTTCCATTAATAATATATTCATAGACATCAAGGCTTAAAAGCAAACCATCATGCCTCCCAAAATAGCGCTAATCTCTAATCTCTGCTGCCATATTTCAGTATCACTTGCATTCAGTACCACTTGTTAGCTAAAAGCTCATTTCTGGATATGCACAAATGAAAAACTAATAAAAAGCTCATTTCCGGATGAGAGCTCATTTCTGCATTATTAAATATACAAAGAGTGATTTGAAACATTAGAAATGTAACTTATTGTGCAGGTTATAAACCAAAAAGAATGTGAAAGACATCCATGGGAATCATGAGTCTGACAAGACGTACAGGGCTAAAATTAAGGTGTCATATTTTCTTTCCTCCAGGGCGCTTTTGAGAAGAACTCACTCCCTGACATTTCTAGCTTCTTGGGGCTGCCCACATTCTATGGGCCATGGAGGCGTCACTCAGGTACCTGCTTCTGTCACTCCTCCCTACTAAGTCATTGCATTGTCCTTTATGTAAGTTCCACAAGCTAGCCGACTGCACCACTGAAGTTCCTACATTGCCCTTTATGATTCTAATCGTCTCTTTCCTTCTCATTGGGGTCTGTGTGAGTACACCAGGCCCACAGACATAAGTGAAACTAACGTTCCCTTCTCAAAAGCTTTAATCACACCTCCAACAACCCTTCTGCTATATAAACTACACTATACTCTCAAATTCAATGATCAAAACACAGGCAACTTTAAGAGGAAAACATAAGTAAGTCACTTAGACTATTGTTGCATTCAAGGTTTTTGTTCATCTTTATATTTAATAGATTGTTTTCTGAATATAAAAGTCTAGACTGGGCTGATGATATAGTACGGTTATTGAAGACCAGCATAGCATGCACAATGCTGGGTCCCAACAATAGTAGAAAATGAAAAGAGTAAGTCAACAGCCATAGCTGTTTTAGACTTTATGGATGGTCCATTAGCCACCACCATTGGCTATGAGAAGGGATAAGAAGTCTGGGATCCCCTCCACTTTCTTGGAAACCATAAATACTTTTCTCATACTGTATACATGTTGGTCACAATCTCACACTCTTTTTTCTGATTAAGGTTTATTCCCCTTCTTGGATGTTTGGGTTAATAATTTTCATCAGAATTGGGGAAATTCTAGCTAGTATTTCTGTAAATATTATTTCTTCTATGCCTTTCCATAGTATAAATTATGTGGCCAATCTCAATTTATTTTGCCTACTTTTTATTTAAATTTTATGGGTCAGCTTACCTGCTTCTTTGCACATTCTTGTCATTTTTTTTTCTTTTGGAACTGGATGTTTTAGATAATTCTCTGGAATAACTCTGAGTACACACGTCCTGCTCAGTGTTGCTTACAGGCCAGCTGGACTATTTCAGTAAAGTTTATCTGCCTTGCAGTGCTAAGGCTCTGTTGCTGCTGCCCAATGAATGGGTCACACCTTTGCATGTGTATCCCCTTGTCACTCTCTGAGGAAGGTAGGTATAGCAAGACTTTGTTGCTGTCCTTGAGCAGACACAGCTGGCAAGCTACAGTAATTGCTGGGCACTTGTTGCATTATTTTCAACAACACATGGCTTCTTGAAATGTTATATAGACTACTCCAACACATTTCAGTTCCCTTGAAAGAGTAATTTCCAAGGACAATGTCTGAGATTCATTCTGGCCTCAGGTGGCTTCTCCAAGCTACATTTCACAGATTTTCTGGTTTTCTCCTCAGGCTAAATTTCCCAATCAAGATGCCATGGTTATGAGTAGAGATGATGGTTTGCCTTCACTTTAGAAGCTGAATGCTCAGTGGGAGCTAAGAGGGTAGATGGAGAAGAGTGCCCTCTGTTTTGGGGGTGTCTATAATATCCAGATTGCAACAGGCCAATGAAAAGCAAATCAAGGCTTCCAGAACGCTCAGAAGTGCCACACCCCAGACAGACCTTGCGAAGTATGCCTGGGACTGAATGGAAATGAGGAGTTCATGTGTCATCCTCACTCACTCGGAGTTCTGCCTCAGCATCAGGTTGCTGGGATATGGTGAACCAAAGCAGATGCTGTGACTCTCCCAGAGGACAGGCCTCTGCTGGACACTGGTGAGAGCAGAAGGGTGGCGTCTGGGCTCTTGCTGAACCTTTCTACAATAGAATTCCCATCCTGTGAGGTTTGGGGATGGGTGCAGGAAGAGAAAGAATCAGTTCACAGTCTCGATGGTCTGACAGAAATAAAGGTTTTCTTGATCAAATGTCTCTCCAGTTAATTTTTACTCAAGTATTATTGGGGACATTCTTAGACACGTTAAGTCCAACATTGGCTCTACTGAGAATCAGGTCTGCCAGGCTTCTCATGTGCTCTCCTGACAGAAGCCCCGCCAGTAAACCAATGAATAAAGATGGAAAGGCAACTCAATAAAGGAACCGAGTCTTTCTTAAAAGCTGGGGAATGGCATGGAAAGAAATGAGACTCTACATTCTATAAAATAAATCAAAATGGACTGCAGCCTAAAATATGAAACTATGTAAGTTCTAGAATAAAATATAGGACTCTTTCCAGCTACAACTCTGAAATAAGCAAATGACACAAAAAGGAAGAAATATTTCTGTCTCTGTCTCTGTCTTCATATCTCTGTCTCTCTGTCTCTGTCTCTCCGTCTCTGCCTCTGTCTTTGTCTCTCTGTCTTTGTCTCTCTGTCTCTGTCTCTCTGTCTCTCTCTCTCTCCTTTCTCTACCTCTCAGTGTCTGTCCCTCGAGAACACATGCTCCCTACCCACCCACCCACCCTCTCTCTCACACACATACACATAAATATAAGATTGGACCTCATCAAAAGATTTTAAATCTTTGCCCTTTAAAATATAATATTAGAAAACAATTTTAAAAGGCAAGCTATAGAATGTGAAAATAACTTTACAAACCATCAATCTAGTAAAGAGTTCATTTTTAAGATATATATCCTTTTAATTGAGTAAGAATATATACAGTCTAGTTAAAAGCAAAAAACTTGGAACAGACATTTCAAATAAGATATACAGATAGCAAATGAGTAAATAATATTCAATACTTAATTTCAGACAAATCCAAATTAGAATTACAGTGAGATCACTAGACCCTTCCTAGAATGACTAAACTTTAAAAGACCAATGACATCATACCAAATGCATGGGACAACTGCAGTGCTTGTAGATTTCTTACTGAAAAGAAATATGGCTGCTTTGGAAATTGGCTTTTCAACCCCTAAGTTAAACACAGAAATAATATGCCATGCATCAATTCCAGTCCTATACACTTACCCAGAGAAATAAAAACACAAAGACTTGCATGCAAATATTCATAGCTTTATTAATTTAGCCAAAACCTAGAAACAACCCAGATAGCCATCAACAGATGAATGGGTAAACATGTTATGGTATATCCATACAATGGAGAACTACTCAATAATAAAGAAGAATAGACATCACCAGTGAGAGAAGCCAGGAACAAAACACCTCCACAATTCTGTTTATATAAAATTCTTGAAACCAAAGTTACGGTAATAGTAAACAAATCTGTGGCTTTGTTGGATATGACAGAGAATTGGGAGAGTTGGCAGAGATCGACTGCAAGAGGGTATGTGCAATCTTCTGGAAAGCGATGAAAATTTTCTACAATTGTAGTTTTAGTATATATATATATATATATATATATATATATATATACTATATATACATATGTATATATATTACCGTTTATATGTCATTACATATAATACATAGAATACAGTTACATATTACTATACATTAACATACATTTGTCAATTTTAATTAACTGTACCCTAAAAGGGCACACCCCAAAACTGTCATTTTATGCAAAATATACTCCAATTCTCAAGGAGGAATAAAATAATAGTGTTCAATAGGTATATAATATTTTAGGGGCACTCTGTCAGAATATATTAAGTCAAAACACTAGATAGCAGAGTCTAAAATTGGATTATATAAACTTCAACATGTTCTTTGTCACCGTTTTCATTAAATTATAAAATACATGTCTCTATGCCAGTTTTGTAAAAATTGGGCTTTTAAAACAATTGCACTTTTAAAACAGAATATCATTTGAGAAAGAAATTTTGAGATTATGTGTGTGTTCACATGTTACATCTAATGAATCTATGATGAACTGAGATTTATCCTAGGCGTGTACATTCTTTGGGTTAGAGTATATGTCCCATCTCCATTGCCCTCACACTAACCACCTGGCTTGTTTGGTCAGTGGAAAATGGTCATGCAATAGGTCCGCACAGTTGTGAGTATGTCTGCATGACTTGGCTTACACTAGATCACCTACAACCTAAGTGTAGTGTCTTTAGACTGCACCAGAGAATGAGGCTGGAAGGACAAAGATGAACTTGCCACAAAGATGGAGTCACAGATAAGTAAGTCACTTGTAAGTAAGAAAAACTTGACATGATACACAAAGAATTTCATAGATGTTTGCTATATACACCATCCCTTTGGGAAGTGTTGATGAACACACAGCTAACATTTGTTGAGAAAATACTTGTAAATACTGAGCTAAAAATCTCTATGTGCTATTTCCTTAATCATCACAATGACTCCTTAAGAAAGACTATTGTAACCACACTTCAAATGCACATTTAAATATATTAAATTTATATTGTATTTAAATATAATACAATATATTATATATTATTCTATATTTATACATATACCATCATCATATATAAATATTAAATATATTTTGTATGATATATTGTAATATAATGTTTATGTAAATATATTTCATAGATACATACTTAAACTTATAAATATGCCACCCGCTCCTTCATTGGGCTCCAATGGCTAAATGGAGGATTTTTTGCCTCTAAACCAATGCTTTTGAAAGAAAACTCTACCCCACTTCCTGATTTTCCATTTGAAAGTAGCAAACTATCAGACCACAGTGACAACACTGGTTGGCATGACACAGGGAAGTTTTCAGATATTGCAGTTTGTTTGCTAGATATTGATGGACAAGTGTCAATGCTATATATTCTTTCTTTTTCCTACATCTAACCTACCAATTTTCTTAACTGTATCTAAACAATCACCAATATACTCCCAATTCCTGGCCCTCAACGGCTGATCAATCATTCCATCATGATTCACAAGGTTAGGATTTAAACACTGAAGACCCTCAGTGCTGCTCTGCAATACTGTTTCTATCCATGCTGTTTCCATTTTTAATTCCCCAAATGTTCCAAACTTTGATCACTAACATAAGTGCTAATTTTAGTGTCACTCTTCCCAGGGGATCAGCCTCCAACGCCACAGAAAATGAATATTCCTTGAGGTACTAAGTTCTCAGCTTTTCTTGTCTTCCCATCTTTACCTCTCATTGCCCTTTAACTCTCCTGTCTTGGTGACTAATCCCACCTCCATATTCTGGCTTCTCTTCCTTCCTTCCTGTACCTTACCTTATTCATGTAATAGGAAACCTACATACTCATTTCTCCCACGTCTTAAACCACTTTCCTGCAACCCTTATTTCTCCACAAACTACCAACCTGTTTCCTTGTTTGACTACTAAACTTCTTGACAAAGAAGCCTATTTGAGCTGGTTTTCTTTTTTTTTTTTTTTTTTTTTTTTTGGTTTTTGAGACAGGGTTCCTTTGTATGTTTTGAAGCCTGTTGTCCTGGAACTAGCATTGTAGACCAGGCTGGCCTTGAATTCACAGAGATCTGCCTGGCTCTGCCTCCCAAGTGCTGGAATTAAAGGCGTGTGCCACCAATGCCTGGAAATTTGAGCTATTTTCAAATTCTTGCCTCTTTAATCCACTACCGTGAAGTTTCACTTTCTATAAAATTTTTCAAAGTTGTTCTCCCAAGTGACAGTTTCCAAAATACCCAACAGTCTCTTCTCAGCTACATTCTGACCAAGTATTTCTGTAGTTTTACATGCTCCCACACCTAACTGTTACTGATTATTTATTCTTTTTCTAGTTATTGATACCACATTCATCCACTCAAATGCAAAAGTCTATTTTCTCTCCTTCACCACACATAACCTCTTAATGCCTTCAATTATTTCCCCTAGTGCTTACTCTGACTTCCGTTAATCTCTCCCTCTTCTTCCTCCTCTTCCTCTTACTTCATTCCATGATGCTTAAAATTCTTCAGTGGGAATTCAACGGTTATTCGTTGCATAGGAAATAAGACACAGTGTGTTACTAGGGACTAGAGAATTTCTGGGGCCCTCTGTAGCATGTATGTTTTCCGCCAGCCTGCCTGGTCCCACTCTTTGTTCCTCCCTGCCGGCCATCGTGCTAGCCCCAAATAACATGCAGAGACTCTGTATTTGATACAATGCTGTTGGCCTTGTAATAAATAAACTATTATTGTTTATTGGCTAGCTCTGTCTTAATGATTAACCCATTTCTACTTATCTTCCACGTGGTCATCTTATCAAAGAGTGGCAGACAGCATCTTGCTTTCTCCGGGCTCTATATGCTGACTCCTCCTAACTACTTCCTCTTTCCTCCTTGTCTTCTAGCCCCGCCTATCTTGCTTTCCCATTGGCCACAGTGCTTTATTCATTAACGAGTATGAGAAACATATTTACAGAATAACATCTCCCATCAGCCCTCTGATGCCTCATCCTATCACCGCCCTACAGAACTTCCTTTGCATCCTCATTTCACTAACACAAAATCTGAATATTTTCTCAGAATAAGTTGTCATTTGATGCTGCTCACTAAGTATCATTCTCCTGAGATAATAGCTTTTGTTCTCTCCTCTGCCTGTTTCATTTTCCTTTACTTGAATCTATCTTCAACTCTTTGTATAGAAATATTTTCTTTACATGCTTAACCCAATCTATCAAACTTTAGCTTCTTGATAGTTATATTTTTATAACCTATAAACCTCTGTTGGTTTGTATACTATCTAAACAGCATGTGCCTGAGAGTTCCTGAATTCTCTTCTTCTTCCTTCAAATACACTTTTATTATTTTTGACCTACCTACATGATTCTTTTCAGGGTCCCAGGTCTTTGTTCCTTCTGCTCTTTTTGTTATACTGACTCAATTACCATGGGCAACATCTGCTATTCAAACACATTTCGTTCTATCCGGTTTTCAGCTATTGATTAAGAATATACAAATTTCAATCTGTTACCCACCACTTTTATACCAACTATAACAGTATAGACATTTTAGTAATATTAATAAGTAGAACTCATTTCCTGCAAAATGTTACACATAAACAATGGTAGTAAATACATGTTATAACATATATTTATTTAATTGTAACAACACACCTAAACTAGGTACCATTACACTTTCCTTAGAATGCACAAAGGCACGGAAGGGTTGTGATTCCCATGTATTATATAGTTATGAGATGCTGAGGCTGAAAGTATGCCGATATCAGTGAAAGCCCATTTTATTATAATATTCAGTACTGCTCATCAGACTCCTTTAAATCAACATGCTCAATGCTTATTTCATTATTTTCAAATCCAAATAACTCCTATTCCTAGTATTCTCACCTCTATGATGTTACTATAACCAGCAATGATACAGAAGCCATCCAAGTCATTTCTAATTCTACTATCTAACTTCCTCAGAGTCATTTAGTCACTTAGCCACACTCTCTGTCCTAAGTTGTCTTGAATCATGGCCTCTTTAGCACAGAATATCCATACTTTATTCACTGCTGTCTACTAGTGCTGCCCAATGTGACTCATGACCTCTTTCTTGACCATTATCTTTATAAATGAAACTCTAATGGATAAGACAGCTAAACATTGACAATTAACTTCTTTCTCTCCAAAATATTCTATTAATATGATTAGTGAAACAACCCTTAAAATGACATTCTCACATTACAAAATCCAAGAGCTTTTGAAAAATAACTCGGCTGTCAGATACTTCAGTCTAGACAAGCCTTAATTGAAGGAAAGGCTACCTAGAGCGAGATTCACTAGTTCAGAAGTAGCTTGTCCAGACAAAAAGCAGAATAAGAACAAGCAGAAACCCACACACTCAGATGTGGAGGTATGAGGCTGCAGGTAAAGGCAGACTCTGAGGAACTGCAGACATAACGTAGTATTATGGCTGAGAGAATGACAGACATGGACACAATGCAGCATTATGGCTGAGAGTCCAGGCAGACATGGAATGGACACAATGTAGTAATGTTGCTGAGAGTTCAGGCAGATGCCAGAGACCAGTTCCTGGTCCTCTGAGCAACTCAGAGGACACCTGAGTTGCATGAGCTGGGGACACCTCCTACTGGACATCAGACAGGCTGCATACTACAACCCTCATACATAGAATACATGGAACGGGTAGTTGGCACATACTCCAGCACTTGTCTCTAAAATTCCTTTTCTGACTTCCACTTTTCCATTTTTTTAATCTTCGATGACTTTTAAGTCTGAAAAATGCTACCTGAACAATTATACATTCTCGTTATATATTCTAAATTACCATGGCCTTTTGTATAACTTTTGAAGTCAGTATTGGATTTTACTGGGTCTTAACTAGAAACTTCAATTTTAATATCCATTTATATTAATACTGTGGGTCAAATACTTGTGCTTGTTTCAAAGGAAAACTGCAAAAAAATTAGTCAAAGGCAAGACCAACATTTCTCCCAAATCCTTGACTCTATTAATGCCATCTCAAGTAGACTGGCTAATTCAAATCCCGACCCCAATTCAGAAGCATCATAAGCCTCAATTTTCTGTTAATAATAGGTAAATAGGTGCTGGTAGGATTTTAAGTTTTAAACAGAATTGCTTCTTTTTCTCTCCCACAAAACAGGTGATTCTAATTGCTCTGCATGCATCCTTCTGTTAGGCCATCTCAAAAAATCCTGTAAGTTTAACCCTTTTTCTACCTCTGCCCATCCCCTCGCTTCACATGCCTTAATTTTCTCTGAGTTATTTATCATATTTTTACACTTTTATTTTGTTTTCTTTCCCCTTCCAATCTGAGTTCCATGAAAGATACTCTCTAATACATAAGTACTCTAGTTAATAATTAAGGGCTACTATTTCAATAGTTACAATATATTAAAATATATGTCACAATAATTATATTATATGTAAATATATACTACAAGTAAATATAGTACTATAAAGTAGCACCTTATGAAGTCAGGTATCAGACTCAGCAGTGTCATTATCCCTGGCTTGTACACAGCACACCAGCTAAAACAGTAACTGGACAGGAATAAAACACTACCTAGTGTGAAAGCACAACCTAAGGTCACAAGCTAAAGACCAATGCAAGGAAAAGTGAAACAGCACTCCATAAAATCAAGTTAATTCAGAAAAAGAAGAAAGGGGCAAACTCATAAACACGTGCTCCAAGGCACTATATGAGTGAACCAAAGGCAAGCTTAGGAAACAAAAACAAGCAAAATTAAACTCTGACATAGAGATGGATATCACCTGGGAACACATAGAGGAAAAAGTGTAAACCAGAGCTTGGGGGAAACAACTGAACCACTGAGATGGAACACATTTGTTAAATCACTTAGACTTTGCAAAACTAAAAAAATGGGAAAAGAAAAATATGTGGTTTCATGATACATACTATAACATATTCCGATTATATAATTATACCCATGCAATAAGAACTGAATGAAGAAAACAGAACAAGTTGGATTAGAAAATAATGATTAAAAACTGGAAACCTATGCCCAGTGTGAGCTTGGAGTTGCAATCAGTTGGTTGTCCAGTGTCAAATATCTAAGAATATATATGTTTATGAATGTATACACCAAGTAACAATTAGTGAAACTGAAGGAAAGCATGAAGAGGCATATGGAAAAATTTGGAAGGAGGAAAGGGAGAGAAAATGTCGTAAATATATTATAATCTCAAAAATAAAATAAGAATTTAAAAAAGAAAAGAACATTTCAGAAACTATAGGTCTCTTACTCATAAAATTTCAAACTTGGTAGATTTCTATATGGAAACTGAAGGTAAAGAAAACATTGTATCAATGTTTTCCTTGAAGTATACAGTGAATCTTGAAAATACACAGGATTTGTAAAGAGTAAGGGTACAGATATTCTTTATTGACACACCATGGGAATGAGAACTACAATATTGTGTCTAATGAGTAAGTAAGAGCTGAATGCTCAGGGAACTCTCGAGGAGAGGAGGCAGAAAGACTGAAATCTGGAAGGCAAGAAGAAGGGCTGGGAATGCCATTGAGAACTATGGATGAGTGCAATGCTCTGTAAGGAATGAGTCACCAACAACAACCAAGCAAGGATGGCGGAGAAGTTGGGGACCCTATCTCTTACTGAACTATTTGCTATGAATGGACTCAGAGAAAGGGAAGTCATTGCCTTTCGCTGTGTGCCCAATGGCGAATTGATAGTCCCAATTCAATCCAATGGTCACACACATGCCTCCATTTAAACTAAATAGGTCACACACACACACACACACACACACACACACACACACACACACACAATCAAAATTCATAAATCTGGGACCAGGACAGGCAGGGAGGAGGGGGACTGGCAGGAGTAGGAGGGGAAAGACCGATGCCAGAATGCATTATTTTCATGTATAAAATTGCCAAAGAACTAACTTCCCTAATTTTTTTTGAAAATTGCTTACTTATAAAACAACCCATTTCGTATGTATTTCAAGTTGGAAAAGGTAATTGATCAAATGTTTAATAGTAGTCTAAGAAAGATATGTACTTTCTACTAATAAATAGATCAATGACTATAATAAATAGTTGTGTGTCATTAAAGCAAAGTTCTTCAAACTATATTCAGTACTCACATGCATGTGGCTACAATATTCAGTAACTTACAAGATAGCCTATCAATGTGGTGCTGGTTTGTGGAGGAAAAGTTCCAATATAGGTTAAATGCATTAAACAGTAGAAATTGTAATTGGACTTAACAAACAACATGGTAAGGACTGTAGCAATACAATGGATATTAAGATTTTAATCTAATTGTGCTGTTTACTCAATTCATAAAAATCAAACCAGCCAACAGGCACTAACACTCACATTTTCTGATTTTTTTTTTCCAGTTACTACATTAAAACCTACTTTCTAGCACATCCCCATTCAGAACCTCGTCCTTTCCTAAGAAATAGCTGTCAAGGTCTTCATATTCCCAGAAGCCTTGGTAACCAATTCTTTTGACCTCATAATACTCTATGAGCCTCCCTCAAGTGCTTTCTTTATTTTATCATAAGCCTGGAAGACAGGGACTGCCTTAGTTATTTAGATAATGTCTGATTTAGGCCACCTCGTCTAAGAAAGCACTCGATTACAGCAAATGACAATGATCAGAGGCTCTAACAAAGCAGGCTTTTATTGTTGAAAACTTATGTCTACTACAAGAAAGGGCTCTGTCTCCTGCACAACAAACATAAAGTCTCACTTAGCACTCTACCACCAGCAGCTGCAGGAAAAGAGGGGAAAAGGATAAGACAGTGAACCCTCCTCTCTCACAAATGGGAACTCACATGTGTCTAGGAACTACACTGGGGCTGAAACACTTCAGTTTTCTGTTAATTGATTCTGCAATTTCTATCCCCAGTAGCTGATGGAAGCAGAAGCAGACACCCACAGCTAAACACTGAACCAAACTCCTGGAATCCAATTGCAGAGAGGGAGGAGTGATAAGAAAATGGGGTCAAGACAAGGCTGGAGAAACCCACAGAGACAGCTGATCTATCTGAACAAGGAGGAGCTCACGTACCCCAGACTGACAGCAGGGAAACCAGCATAGAACCAACCCAGGCCCCCTGAACATGAGTCTCAGTTAGGAGGCCTGGGAAGTCTATGGGATCTCTGACAGTGGAACCAGGATGTATCCCTAGTGCACGAATGAATTTGGAAGCACATTCCCCATTGAGGAATACTCTCTTAGCCTAGAGGCACAGGGGTGGGCCTAGGCCTTACCCCAAATGACTTGACAGATTTTGATGATCCCTCATGAAAGGCTTGGGGAGTGGATGGGGGTGGGATGGGGGTCTGTGTGGGGCATGGGAGGATGGGAGAGAGAAGGAACTGGGATCTAGAAACTCTGTCTCAAAAACCCAAATAAATACATAAATAAAATATTTGAGCTTTGATTGATATTTGGCTTCTGTATTTTTAATATTTTACTAATTTTAAGTTGTACATTTATTTTGAAACAATTATTTCATATATATATGTCATATGTGTTATATATAATGCTACCACTTAACAAAGACAAAAAGCAAATTTTCATACAAATAAAAAAATTTAACAGGAACACTATTCAACACAGATAAAGGAATAAACCTCTACACCACCGAATTCTCACACCAAATTCAGACCATACATCTGAACCTGTCCTGTAGGAAAATGAAATATGGAACGAGGATAGTGACAAGCTGACAATAAAAGTGCAGATTTCAAAAAGACTGGCATGCGACCTAAATGTAAGGAGCAGTTGTCTCTGAAGAAAACACAGCTTTGGAAAGAATGAATCCCAAAGAAATGTGAGGGTGAAGGATCACCAGGCAAAGCAGAGCAGCAAGGGGGTGGGGACTCCTGGGAGACCCCGTGAGCTGAAGAGGAAGACAAACATGGGTTTGAGAGTCACTCGTGATCATCCAAATACAGTTCAGTACACTGATAGTTAACTCTGACTTGTCAGTTGGCGGAGCCTGCAGTCAGAAGTTAAAGCCTCTGTGCATGGCTGTGAGAGATTCCCTACACTAGGAGTTGAGGTGGGTCCCTCAATGGGGACACCACCATACCAGGGGCTGGAGACCCAGACTGAATGAGAAAGAGATATGGATGGAATTGGGCACAAGCATTCGTCACCCTCTGCTGTGGCGATAATAAGGGAGCTGCTTCAAGCTGCTCCCAGCGTTGGATCGCGCTCTCTGAATCCAAAGAAGCTGCTTTTGCCAGGTATTTTATCACAGCAGTGGAAAAAGTAACTAGTAAGTCAATACCTGCATTTCTCCTGCCACAACCACTGGTCCCACCACCTGCAAAATGCCTCTGTCCTCATCTATACTTGTTGATAAATGACAACTGTATGACAGCAAAGGCTATCAGTCTTGTTCGTCCTCGAGGCCTGGCATCAAACTTGACACATAGTGCATATGTAACGAGAAGTCTGCCAAGGCGTGTTACTAAATATTCTGCAGACGTTATATTAAAATAAAATTAGCAGTGAGTGTGAGGAGGTACTAACATTCCAACATGTTCCAATAACTCGAATCATACTTCCTCCCTGATTTAAGACCTCTGGTTACAAAGGGAAGAGGCAGAAAGCTTCAAGCCTGTCACTGAAGCTACTCAGAGTGCTGAGGCAGGAGAAACTCGAGTTGGACGGGAGAAATGCAGAGGAAAAAGTGAAAAGGAAGGGAAGAGGAAAAGAAAGATGAGGGTGGAGGAGGAAGGCACAGTGACGGGGGGAGGAATCACATCGATTTTGATGACCTCCTAATCTCCACGTAATGACTTTCTACGCCTGTATCTGTGTATGTTGAGGTCAGAGGCCAACATCCAGTATCTTCTTTTTTTCTATATCATTCAACTAATTTTCTCTTCATTTTTATTTAGTATTTTTTCACTTTACATACTAGCCCCAGTTCCCCCTCCCTCCCCTTCTCCCTCCACCCACCTCCCCCTGCCCCAACCTCCCCCTCCTCTCCACTCCCCATAGTGGGTAAGGCTTCCTCTGGGAAATCAACCAAGTCTGGTACACCAAGTTGAGGCAAGACCTAGCCCTTCCCGCCTGCATCCAGGCTGAGCAAGGTATCCCACTATAGGGAATGGGCTCCAAAAGCCAGTCCATGCACCCAGAATAAGTCCTGGTCCTACTACCAGCCCCCCCCCCAAACAGATCAAGCCACATAACTGTCACCGCATTCAGATGGCTTAGTTTGCTTCCATGCAGCTGTCAGTCCAGAATCTGTGAGCTCCCACTAGCTCAGGTCAGCTGTCTCTGTGAGTTTCCCAGTCATGATCTTGACCTCACCCTGCTCATATCACCCCTCCTCCCTCTCTTCAACTAAGTTCCAGTATCTTTCTCAATGCCGCCCCACTGCGCTCTCCGAGATAGAATCTCTAGTTCCATTCTGTTCATTTCTTTGCCTATGTCCCAAAACTTTAGCCTATTCCCGTGGTCTCCACCCAGCACTTCAACATAATCAGCTCTGTTTCTTTTTGCTTCAGGGAAGAGTATTTCATTATATTCCAAATTTTCTTTTCCTGATATTTATTATGAATGGAGCCTTCCACTTTTCTAACAGTCTGGACCTGAATTTCGCTCAATGGCCCATATGTTGAGGGATTTCTTTTCTTTGTTTGTTACAGACTTTGGTAACATGGGAACTGCTGAGAGAAAATCAAGTCATGGGGTGGATACTGACTGCATCCTGGACCCTTTTACAGCTCGCTCTCTTCTTGCTCTGTTGCCATGAGATGAGCACCTTCTTCTGCCACACATTCCCATCATGCTCTAGTGTCTCATGACAGACCCAAATACAATAGCATCAGACCACCATAAGAGACAAAATAAATCTTCCTTAAAAAACGATTTCCTTGGGTATATTGTCCGCATGATGGAAAGCTTCCCAATACACCTTCTGTCGTGTTGTAGCTTCCTCAGAGAGGTTTTCTCTAGCAACTGCAGAGAGGTCATCACACCACACCTCCTTCACATCATTACATGTGGCTGAACCTCTGTGTTAAGTAAATATGCTTCCAGGCTTATGAGCAGAACACATTTAAAAAATATGGTTTAAAGACAAGGAAAAGTAGAAATAGTCTGTCTCATGGTTGATCTATGAATACAGATTATTTTAATGCTTTGAACTGTGCCATTGCTGAATCTACAAAAAGTCCAATTCTTTTGTGTTTATGGTTCCACTCTCTAACTTCACCCAAAAACTAAGAGAAAAGTAAGGACCCTTAACAGCAAAGATACTAGTGTTCATTGATAATGCTGTACACTCTTTCCCTATCCTCCACTCTCCCTTCCTCCCTGTGTACACACATACACACACAGTCACATTCAATGTATTGGTAATACAGTCTTTTGGGAGAGAGCAACACCAACGGATTTAACGAATGTAAGCATGTGACCGTTCTTCCTCCTCATTTGGTACCCTGATCATCTTCCATAAAACATGCTAAGGAGCCATTGCAAAGTTTTTAAGAATATGCTAAACCTGAGAGTGAAGCATGGGTTAATGCACAGCATTAAAATATTATGCTGGCTTTATACTGCCCAGCATCCTAAGGACCTTAACTGCGAGAAGACAAAGCAGTTCTTATCAAACAGAATGGTGACTGCAAAGGAAGACAGAAGCATCAAAAATGAAGTGTAGCTGAACAAATAACTTATTAATTTAAAAGACTATTTACTAAAACCTTACCAAATGATAGAATGGTAACAGACACTTGGAAAAGATAAGAAACTTACAGTGCTGTTTGTGGATTCCCTATATAATTTTTATAGAGTTTTATTTGAAAGTATAGGCAATGGGAAAGGAAAAAGACCAATTCAGAGAGAGACAGAACTCACAACGTAACTAAATATGCTATATCATTGAAACTGGAGAAGTAAGCAAGGGAGAAGATGGTGAGTCCCCTAACTAATGATCTATGAAATTAACATTTGAAAATATTCTCCTGCCGTATGTACAGAATACTGTGGCAGAAAAATTACCTAAGGAATTTACTAGAACTAAACCACCCCCAGACAATGACTTGCAAGGTTGAAGTGAAAATGACTTTGTGAAAACATGTGGGAGAATGGGAGGGAGAGGGAACTAAAACTGATATATAAAATAAGGTTGTTTCTAATTTAAATAAAAAAACTCTATTCCAGAGTGTGAGGTGAGCAGATAATAGGGGAGGAGAGTATATTAGTAAATTGTAATAGGAAACAATAAGAACCTAAGACAGATGGCAAAATCAGCTAGAACATGGAACGCATTCTGATGACACACAGAAAAATACACATAAGTGACTAAATAGACAAAACATAATAAGTTGTCATTTGATCCTCTGTGGTGGGAGTCACACTGAGGTACTCTTAATCATTTAGCTTTATTTCTAGAATAAACCTGCAAATTGCTGTTAGGATAGCTAAGTTCAGACTTAGTCTGAAGACATGGAAATCTTTATCTAAAGAATTAAGATTCAAACACAAGCCTGTTTAAATTCAAGTCCGTTTCTGCACTATGAACGCAACTGCAAATCCTAAGTGTGATATATTGGGGAAACTGGAGGAGTTACTAATGCGAGGGCTCAGGAAGACAGGGGTGATAGCAGCATGCATGTTAGCAGAAAGTAGCATCGGCTGCGCAGGCATGAGCTTCCAGAATCGAGGCCAAGGGGAGCATTTTTATCCAGGCGGAAAGATACGAGTTCATCACCAAAGCATGGACTACAGGAGCAGATAGAACGTGACACGGCTGTTCTGAAAGCAGGAGGAATCCACTTCGCTGACACACACCTCTCTCTGGGTCACCCTCTTCACTCACTTTAGAGACTTTCACTTCCTGTCACCTTCATTTCCTTCACTACTCATCTTCTCACTAAAGTATTTGGTTCTCATTATTCATCAGTTGACAGTATGAACTGGACACTAGCAACTAAATGGAGCTGGTGTGGAAGTGTGGACTGGTGGTTTTCAACCTGAGGGTAGCAACCTCCTTGAGGGGTCAACCAACCCTTTCACGGACATCGCCTAAGACCACTGGAAAACACAGATATTTGCACTACAAGTCATAACGGTAGCACAATTACAGTATGAAGTAACAGCAAAATAATGTTATGGTTGGGGTCACCACATGAGAAACTGTATTTAAAGGGTCACAGCATTAGGAAGGTTGAGAACGACTGGTGTAGACAATCAAACATTTTCAAAAATAAGAACTCCAACAAAGCTAGTGAACACATCTGAGCCATACCACACCAGTTACTTTTCCATTTACCATTACTGATTTCAATTCTATCACAGTCAATCCCAAGCCCTCAGCTGTTATTTGCTGTGTGAATTCCAATATTCTTTAGTCAGGGATTAAATGGTTTTATGATAAAACGTGTTAGAAGCATGAGCAATTGTATCAATTTGTCTGGGTCTTCAGTCTACTATTCTACTGAAATTAATTTACTCTTCAAGGTGAAAAACCATGTCCCTGGACAGAGCACTGAATGATTATCACAGTGACACATGCTTGAGTTTGGGCTCAGTGCAGATTTCCTTCCATGTCAGGCAGCAAAATGAGATCATTTCATAAAGGCAAACTGTCCTAGACCTTCATTCCAAACTGCACTAAGAATTCCCAAATGTACACCTTGAAATAGAATTGCAAATAGGGTGTGTTACAGCAAACGAACAAAGTAATTGTGAAAAGTGGCTTAAAGTGGTCAAAAATTACCAAGTCATTTTCTAAAAGGTGACATTAGAAAGGTCAGTTATTACTAAAATTTCAAGAAAACGTTACAATCACACTAAGTGTAGAAGGTATTAATTTTTCCAGGTGAGTTATTCTACAGGGAAACTTAAACCCAACTCACAGATTAGTCAAAAAGAAAATGGTAAATAAAAATTGGTGGAAATTACACAAATTAACTTCAAAAAACCTCATAAAATTTAAAATGCAAAAATTTAAGGTATTTTGGGAATGGGGGCGGGATTGAGACAGGGTTTTTCTCTGTAGCTTTGGTGCCTGTCCTAGAACTCACTCAGTAGACCAGGCTGGCTTCGAACTCATTCACCTTCCTCAGCCTCCCAAGTGCTAGGATTAGAGGCATGTACCATCAGTGCCCAGATATTTGGGGGTTTGCTGCCTTTGGTTACCTTAATAGAGTGCTCTTAATATTTAGAAATAGTTTAGTATCAGATATGTTTTTAAACAAGCAAGACTGGACATGGTGCCTCATTCCTGAAGTTCCAGCAGTTGGGAGGGTGGGGCAGAAGAATTTCTGTGAGTTTTGGACAAGCCTAGGTTACAGAATGAGAAAAAAATCATAACACAATAATATAACAGGGTGCATTATAATGTGAAAAACTTCAAATTAGGGAGAAAAAGCAGGATGCTCATTAGCTGAAAATGCTTTAAAAATAGCACAAAATGGCATAAAATAACACAATGTATTGGGTAATTTAAAATTAACAATATAAATAATGAAAATTTTATATGCTATGGTGTTACATAAGTTGTTGAGAACTGAAGTATTTATAATATAAGGTTTAAATTATATGTGGTTATATAAAATATAGCTTGACGTAAGATATACTGTGAAGAAGTCAATGATATAATTTAACTGAGTATTTCATTTTACCTTCCAAACAAACTTGTGAGTCATTCATTACTAGGAAAAAAAATCAAATTAGATTCTACTTATAAGTTTATAACAAAATCAGATATCCAACATACTTACATACTTCTTCATGCCTATAACATTTTAAATTCAACAAATATTTATGAAGCTAAGGACATGCATACAGATTAATAATTTCCCAGCGTTCAAGCACCTTATTAAAACAAAACAAAACCAGAAGACTCATTTACTACTAATAATAAAGATTACAGAATTCACTTTACAAATATACAAATAAAACACAATGTTTGATTCAAGTGTTAGAACTAAATATAGAAGGATCACAAATGGTATTATGAAGAATAGTTTCAATAAGTGAAGATGGTATGAAAAATATTACATATAGATAAAACAGTGTGAACATAGACAGAAGTAAAGGCAAGCATGATTCAGAGTGATGCATCTTATTGGAACATTGTGCTTATATAAGATATTCCTAGGCAATAAGGTGGAGATGCATGCAGTAGCTAGAACAGCCATGCCTTACATGCCTCACTTAAGAGTAGGTATTTCTGCAATAAGGGTCAACGCTAAGCTTTGAAGCATTTGCTTGACTGGACAGTGTGAGAAAAAGGCTTAACTAAAACTGCATGTTAGGCACATCATGTTCATTGGGCATCAGCACTCATGAAAAGTGCGAGACTATGGGGAAAGACTAAAGTAAGTGGACAGGATGAGAAGAAGCTCATCCTCAGGTAAGAGGTGAAGAAAGTCCTTGGCCAGGAAGGTGACCGGAATAATGACAAGATGAGGGTAAGTCAACTTTTAATATACTAGGGAAAGATGGGGCCGTCTAATGCTTAATACATTGGCCAAAACCTTTGGCATGAACTACTCACTCAAATTCAACCTCCCTTGTTGCATTTGTTTAATTGTGTAAATATATTTTGCTGTTTTACCTTGCCTGCCTAAGTCAACTGATTGGCCTAATAAAAAGATGAATGGTGAACAGTAAGGGAAGAGGCACAGACAGAAGTAGGCGAAGGAATTAGGCTCAGGGAAAGAAAAAAGAAAAAAGAGATGACAGGGAGACAGAAAAATGCCAGGGGCCAGCCAGCCAGATAAAGAAGAAGCAGGGAATTAAGATATACAGAAGGAAAGAAAGGTAAAAAGCCCCAAGGCAAAATGTAGATGAATAGAAACAGGTTAAATTAAGTTAAAAGAGCTGGCAGGGCAAGCCTAAGCCAAGCATTCAGAATTAGTAAGTCCCTGTGTCTTTATTTGGGAGCTGGTTGATGGCCCAAAGGAAATGTCAACCCTACTCCCACACCTTCCGTTTATACTAGTGACATCTCAGGAACTGAAATATGAGCTTGTATTAACTCTCATTGAATTCTACGCCTTTGTTTTCAGCTAAGAGTTTCACGGTATTCAGTTTCCATGTAAGTTAAACTATCTGTCACATTTGCTGTTACTAAGAAGTACAAACCTGATTATGACTTAAACGTTTTCCATGGAAAAATACTGAGTAAGTCTGGCCCAAGAACAGAACATTTGATGCAGCAATAGAGAAATCCCTCCACAAATACATGAAACAGGTATTCAAAAGTCTGAACCAAATTGCTAAAGGCCTTCAAAACATAAGTATCAGTATGAGGTATTTTTAACAACACAAAAGATGGTGAGACTGCTCTTTTATGTGGCTAAAAGAAGGTGACGACAATATTTTCTGATGCAGAAATTATCTTTTGGGAATTTCAAGTCATTCCCTGCTCATAAACCAGCACAACAGGCTTATAAGCCAAGACCATATGGTTCACAATCCCATAAATCCCATACCCTGTGTGGCTAGCCTAGTCCCTCCATCAGAAAGATAGCTAGGACCCTGTGTTCCAAATAATTAAAGACGTATTCCACCAATGACAACCAACAATAGCTCTTCTACTTGCCATGTTTCCCTCGTGTGTCTTCATTCAGTGACTCTTTGCTGAAAGATTTGTTATCACACAAAAGACGCTGTGCTCGGCAGTATTAATCAGACCCTCCTATCACAGACTCTACTAGAAGCAATATGCCAATGCATACAACACAAAAGGAAAACAACAAAGCTTGTCAAAGGTAAGAACCATGTGGTTGCAGCTCAGAAGACTGACTATTGTTTACCTCTCTTTCTCAAATACCTTCCTAGAAATACTACAGATTTTAAAAGTTCTTTCTACAACAAAAGTGGGGTCAGGAAATTAGCATTCTGATTCTGTGTTTTTCTTGGTATGCATTATATATATTATATATATAATACACATATGTGCTTAGTGATACCATTTGGGGGCTATTAATATAGGACAACAGAATCTAGCTTATATGTATTTTCACTCCTATTTAAAACCTATTAGAAAAACACAAACCTGGCTAAATATATGGCAACTCGGAATCAGACTTCTCAAACTTATTCAAGCATAAAGATGTGAATTGTAGTTAGAAAATTTCTCCTGATCACAATCAATGTTACCACTGAAAATAATAAAATAGGTCACACTTCAGAATCTAATATGTAATTGAGGATTTTGCAGTATAAAAGCAAGTGAAACAATAGAGATATTGGGTACCAATGAATAACATTATACAGATCATACTGGCACATGCCTGAACAAGCAGAAAGCATTGGATGCTACTGTGTCCAGATTTTCCCTTAGAGAAAAAAGAAAAGAATAAAACATCTCTTCCCTCAACTATCTGATCTATTTCTTTTAAATAGGTTAAAAAGGCAATAGTGATTTTTCTGTTTAAATCTAAGAGAAATGATTTCCTGATTCAATCTGCTGTAATTTTCATATTACATCAGAATTCTTACAGCCTGGCACATTCAAAGTTTAAATGCATATTGTTTATATAAATGAAGAAAATTTCCTTAACAAAATAAATGAAGACAATAGAAATTTTAGATCATTTTCTAATCTTCTGAAAACAAACTTCATGAGTTGATAAAGAACATGAAAACACTTCTTCAAAATTCCTATCCTAGATTATATAATGTTCTGATTCAACTTGGAAAATGGTCTCATATGCATATTAAAAGAGCATTCAGAACAGATTAACTGTTGAATTAAAATGTAGGCAAGGTAAAATATAATTTTAACTTGAACTAGCCTTTAAATTAAATATAAAACCTCTAGATTAATAATAATAAGGAATTAATTTTTAATTCATTAATAATAGTAAAATTATTTGAATAAAATCAAACATCTCTGTTTAAAAAAAAAAAAATCTTATATAAGATAGCTGATTTTGTGTCAAATTCCTGAATCAGAGTGCCCTCTATTGGAAGAAAATAGGAAATAAAAAATAAAATCTGTACTGAACTGAGGATAAGAGCTATAATAAAGTTCAAGCTACATCACTAATATGTAAAATACATTTATGACTGATATGAAGCTACAAAACATATTTTCCATTCAGTTTGTATTTCCTAACTACTTTTGAAATTATGCATAGTGCTCATATGAACAAGTCAGATATTTGGGAACATCTAAAACTAAATGGCATTAAAACTGGTTGCTCATCATATCGCTAGAAAAATAAATCACAAAAATGTTTTTCTATATTTAAAGCTTTGATAAAGTGTAAAAATAATTGTAAGTTTGAAATGCTGTCTGAGTATAGTTTGAATTTTCTTTCATGATAAGAAAGTGTCTGTCCCTTCCAGATACACAGACTGATACACCAATCCCCTCTAAGAGTAAAGCAAGGGACTCTGGGAGGTATCCAGGTGATAAGCACATAGCAACCCATGGTGGAATAATGCCTCCATGCAAAGCCAACTGAGAGCCTGCCTTTTCTCTCTGTCCTCAGTCATGTGGGGAAACAGTAAGAAGACAAGCCAGGAGGCAGGCTCCTAGCAGATGCCAGCTTTGCCTGCAGCCTCCAGTGCTGTGAGAAATAATGCTTTTCTTCAAGCTACACGGTGTGTAGTAACTTAAGAGGAAAAACCAAGATATTCCCTAGTTCTAGTACTTACACAAAAATGAGCATGTTAGAGATTAAAGAAGTAAGTTAGCCACGACATGATCTGCAAGATTTGTTCTAGCTCAAAAAGAAAAAAAATGTTATGATTATGTGGTGTCATTGGTACCTAAGCTCTGCCCTCATGTTAGGCCGGAACTAGCTTATAACGGTCCTGGCAGGATTTTGTTTCACTAGATCAACTATATGCTGGTTAAAATAATGTAGGGGGCTTTAAAAAAAAAACAGAGGAACCAAGATTTTTTCTTTCTCGCTATGTAGCCAGGGCTGGCCCCGGGGTGCTATAGAGCCCCACATGGCTTGAACTCGGGGGTTCTCTAGCTTCAGCATCCTAAATGCTGGCATTAACGGATGTGAACCATCATATCTGGCTCCCTCGGTGATTCTGACCTAGGGGCTAAGGACATATCAGCCCATAATTTTTTAAAGCCATTTGTCGTTACTCTAAAGCAAAACCATTGGTAAGAACCACAGTCTATCCTCAGAATACCCAACAACCTGCCACCTTTAACCTTCCAAAATATCAAGGACCTCCCCTGGAGTGTATTCTCCTGCCCTGCCTTTGTTCTGTGATGATGCCGGGCGTGAAATACAATATGACCCGGCAGCTGAGCCTAGGTGTTCTGGCCATGTGAACCTGGGGGAGAATGTCAAAACTTTCCAAGCCTTCGCTCCCTCATCTGTAAAATGGGAGAAATAATAGTGTCTACGAGGCTGTATCATTTTTCACCTAACTTTTATTTCCATCATGGCAAACCGTTCTTTCCAAGTTACACGTGGATTCTGACCTCTGTCTGCTTGTACACACTATTTTTTCAGGCTGTATACATCCCTGATTTATTCAAGATAAGTGCAAAGCACATCCATCTCCCCTTTCTCCAGGAACAAAGTCTTAACCTACACCCACGAAGCCTTCAGTGGACACCTGTAGATCTCTAATATATTGCTTGTTAAAGTTTCTTTAGCCACTGGGTAACTTATGATAAGAAATACAACTAAGAATGTAAAATACCAGTTCTTAGTTTAAATCCTCAGTATGGCACATGCCAGCTGAGCCATATCATGAATTTATAATTCCCCAGTTAGGATTATTTAGTAGTTTTTAAATCACGTGACCATTAGAATAAGAGATAGCAAGCACCTAGTAAGTATAAACTCATGCATATTTGTTTATATGTTAGTGTTGTCCACAAACAATGACTGAAGTCTCCTTGGGAAGGGCATTTTGAACTCTTTGAAGTCAACTACAGTCTTGCATATTGAATCTATACACCTATAATTTTAAACATGGCAATGGTTGCCTATATTAGACAACCTAAAAGCAATTTACTGAGCTGTTTGTATAATGAGGGAACAATCCATAGCAATACTTGAGGAAAAACACTTCAACAAATGGAAGCAGATATTAGACAGAACAGAATGAACACAGATAACACATAGGCTATAGAGGAGGTCAATGCAGTTGGATTTTAAACATTCAGTGATGTTTCTGTCAGAATTATCTTCTGAAAGGTCAGTTCCAATGATGTCTTTTGTCTGCATACATTAATCCTTTATGTCTTTCTCATTTCCTAAAGAATAAATCCCACAATGCTTAGCCTGACATTCGAACCGTCCACCCCCTAACTTCATTCATCCTTTTAATCTTATTCTTCATCCTTCCCCTTGGTAAATTCTGTTACAAATAAATGGAATTACTTGCTCATATGTCTACTTTCTGCCAGTCTACCTCATTTAACCTTTGGTATTTTTATATGACAGTAGTTCAAAGAATACTATTATATCATTTACCACTAGAACTAAGGGCATAGGAATATCTGGGCCAAACTTGGAAAGACTTAAATTCAACTTGTGAGCATTGAGCATTATTTTCTCCCTCACCACTAACACAGTGCAGTCTTTAGTTAATGATACAAAGCAGCTAGCTTTTCCAGAATGTGTGCTCAGAGGCCCTGCCATTACTCCCTAAAATGTATAAGCTACTATCACACTCTCCAAGCAGAATACAGACCCCAGTGCAAACAAGGTGCAGAGAAAAACAAACAAAAAACAATTAGAGCTTCTGCTTTACTTTGTCTATTTTCCTAACTCTGAATTTCTTGATTTCTTGTGAAGTAGAGCTCTCTTGGTTTACACTAGGATGGTGTGTGTGTGTGTGTGTGTGTGTGTGTGTGTGTGTGTGTGTGTGTGTATACACCAACACACTAGCAATGTTAGTTTACAAGTATATTTACAAAAATCTTTAGAAATTGACCTAGAACATTAGGGCTTTGTGGGGCATCTGTAGGTTTGGAAAGAGGAACCTTGAATTTGAAAACTGATGGAAAGCTTTATGGAAGGAAATGAATTTCCAGGCATCATATATTAGTCATGTGGTACAACTATGTTTAAAGTTTTAAGTGGCTTTCCAGAAGATGTTGAGCTACAATAGTCTGTACATTGCAGATACTTTTAGACTTTTAAAAGGGAATTTTATGCTGCCTAATATAAATATCTCATTAACAGAGGATTTCATTTTATAAAACCTATAAGCTTTTGGTGTAAAGCATATATAATTATTCAAGTTGTCCA
The DNA here is from genome assembly GCA_030556225.1 of Cricetiscus sungorus. NCBI lineage: Eukaryota > Metazoa > Chordata > Mammalia > Rodentia > Cricetidae > Cricetiscus > Cricetiscus sungorus. The sequence continues at coordinate 6,448,471 of JANBXA010000395.1, read as the reverse complement.
CAATGGACTGGAGGACAGGGCAATAATGTGACAGAAGCACAAAAAAAAATAAGAACAATCACAAAAGTAGGGCTTGGAGGTAAGTTTAGCCATTGAACTAGATCAGCAGGCTCTTTGCAGAGAAACAGTGTCATGCCTCACTTTAAGGAACTAAATGAAATGCATGTTCCCAAAATGGACAGGTACCATACTTAGCATTGTTTTGAATTTTAGAATAATAATATAACATACTTATCACAGTGTACTCTATTATACACTCTTGAGCAAAGTGCAACATTGCTCTAAGAAATCAGGCCATACAAGTGAATAGTTTATATCAAAACAAGCTGTTTCCTTAAATCCTCTATGTACTAGTATGTCAAAAGTAGACTCACAAATCAGAATTTAAAACTGAGTAATTACAATTTTTCTTGCTACTGTTGGTATGGAAACCCACCATGAATAAGAATACCTAACTCATGCTTTAGATTCTGAGGTCACAGGTGAGACTCCCTGGGATTCTAAAGCTTTGGAAACATGTAAGTTGAGCTGTCCCATCACGATTGTTGGGGGTACTGAAGAATTATACATGTGATTTCACCCTATCTTTGTTCTTAAGGAAGAATTACAGAGACTATGGAGAGGACAGGCAAAAGAAATGTTTCTTCTTCAGGAGTCAAGATAATTATGCTCAGTTAAATTAAATATCCACGTTCAGAGAAACTGCAGCACCCATGCACAAAGGGAGGTCTAACAACAGTGACACTATCACAAACCATTATCACTGGGCTACCCTTCTCCCAGCCCCCTTCTTCCCCTGTACATGCTTCAGAGTGACAACCCAGTGAACAGCAGAGAAAGGCCAACAGGGACAGTGACATTAGATTGTTGATGAGTCTGATAACACAATAAATCAACAATTGCCATGCCATGGTGGCATGCACTGAACTGGACAGACAGACGCATTGTCTTCGTCCCCCCCTTACTTACTACACTCTGGCTTCCGTTTTTCCCAAGTTCTTCTTCTGAAATCTTGCTCAAATTATCTAAGTAGTGGTCTGAAATTGTATGGCACAGATCTTCAAAGGAATAATCCTTTTCTTGACAGAGTTTTATTTCATCCAGGAGTTTTGATAGTTCCCCAGTGACAGTTTCACCTATAAGAAAACAATTTTTTTTCAGATGTTGCAAGAAATACTATTACTACAGTGTAATGTTAAATAATATGAGACTATTATGTTGACAGAAGACAAAACACAGCAAGTACCTCGCAAAGGCAAGGTATTAAGCATAATTAACATAGGTGTATATTTACATGCTCACATAATATACAACTACATATTTACATTATATATAAACACAAAAGAACGTAATTAACACAGACATGCTAACAGACAATTTTGACTGTAGCTATTCTTCACAAAAATGGAAATCAACATTGAAAGTTTAATTACAGGTAGTAACTAGTTTCTATAACTTTATTTATTATAGGACCTGACTTCTTTCTTTTGAGGCAGAATGGGGATTGAAATCAGGGTCTCGCACATACTATGCCAGAGCTTGACCACTGACAGTCACGTAGATTCATTTTTTTTTTTCATTTTTATTGAACTTCACTGACAGAATCAAATGAGTCATTAGCAAGCTTGAAATAATGTCAAAAACTTCTCTCCTATTTTCAACGAACAGAAGTAGTATTAATTTCTTCAAACAAACAAGTATACGTGTAGGTAGTCAGAACTGTGATACATGAGGAAAAGGGAGAAACCGAGGAATAGACAATTTTATCACCTGTCACACAACTTCAAGTTGACAAATAGGCTAAACACCTAAGTCTGTATTTCTCCGAAAAATGAATACAATTGGCCAATAGATCGATAAAAAGAAAAAGCTGTTCACTGATAATCAACCAATTAACACCACAAAGACATCTCCTGTCTCATGGCTTCTAGGAAAATGATGAAAGAGAGCAGGCATCGGTGAGGCTGTAGGGAAGGGAAAGCTTGTATGCTGTTGTGGGACTGTGTGACCCGTTGTAGAAAATGACATGAGTGTTCTTCAATACTAGCAATCCTACTTTTAATGTTTACCACAGTAAATGAAGCCAACATCTTTAAGAGAAATAGATGTAGCCCCATTTTAACTGTAACCCTGTTTAGGATGGCTAAAATATGAGGAAATTAAGTGTCCATTATTGGAGAGATGGATAGGGAAAAATACAAATAGTTAATAGACCACTATGAACACTTAAAAGAAGGGTACCTTTCCTTTGAGAAACACTAATGAAACTGGAAGTCATTTTGCTCAACAAAAAGGAGGCTGAAATAAACAAACACAGCACAATCTCACATATGTGAAACATATAAAGGTTAGCATGTAAAGGCAGACAGTGGAATAGTGGTTACCAGGGGCTGCAGGGGGAAGGAAACAGTAGATATAATGATTAAAGCATTCACAGTTTCAGTTAGGAGAGAATGAATAAGCTCGGGAAATCTAATGGATAGTGAAGAGGATATGGAAAAATAACTGTATTGTATCCTTGAATTCCCCCATGATATTAGATATTGTTTTTACCACCAAAAAGTTGTGATTGTGATTAAACAAAGTGATACATTTGTTAATTAGTTTGTGTGTGTCAATAAATTCACAGTGTGTGTGAGACTACTTCACATTATATGCTACAAATGTAAAATTATTATTTGTTAAATATGCCTTAATAAAGCAAGAGAAAATACATTTATGAAAATAATCATTTTTACTCCTAAAAATGTTATTTTAGAGAAAATACATTTATGAAAATAATCATTTCTACTCCTAAAAATGTTATTTTAGAGAAATACATTTATAAAAATAATCATTTCTACTTCTAAAAATGTTATTTTAGTAGGGATTGCTAATTACGCTGCTCACTGACCTATGTCATATGTCATCCCTATGTCAGTGTCATGAGCAATCCTTATGTCAGAGCTGCATGTAATCCCTATGTCAGTGTCATGAGTAATCCCAAATCAGTAGCAGAAACCCTATAAATGTTGACTAAATAAATACACAAAATTCGAAGTCTAAGCCAAAATAACTAGATTTGAAGTTTCTACCGATGTAAACCCAACTTATGCACTTTGACAGATTTGACCAGAGAAGTCTAGTATAACTGTTTCAAGGGCTTTAATCAGATACGCACTTTTAGTCTTTTGGGAAGGAGACTCGGCAGGAGGCGGAAGGTGTGTCTCTTGTGTTGTATCTTCCTGAGAATGCTCTTCCAGGACTGCCGACCTTCCTACGCCTTCTAAATATTCTGTGAGTTTAAATTTCTGAGGTTATACACTTGGATTCGTATGTGTGAAAAATCAATAGCTATCACAAGTTTAAAGAAGTAAAATGAAAATTAAACAAACTCAAAGACCTTCGAGAGAAGTTCTTGGCTTAATAAAACATATAAGTACAAACATTGTATTTCCTTAAAGATAAACATGTCTGTTAGAGACATAAGTGTCTCTTGATCTTGTTAAATATTTTCTGTTTGACAATTTAAAGTTCTTCAAAAGATGCTTCAAGTAGATGTTGTCACTAAAACAGAGATGTTCAATTCAGATAAATACAACCAGTTGTGTAACAGAAGTGAATAAAATAGTGGTATGCTATGGGCTTGAAAAATAAGCATAATATCCCCACTAAATATTATTTATATTCAGAACAAATACTCATTCCTGGTACTCTTAAAATAATGTCCTGCATTCAATTTATATTTTGTTTTTCCTTTTTCTATAAAGACATAATAATTAGAATTAGAATTAGCAGCCTAATTCTAAATAGTATGTTAATCTATTTAATTCTTACAAAACTGATACTTTCACTATTGCTAACTCAGTTTGTATAGGTGGGGTACTGTTGTATTTGAGAACGAGACAGAGACTCATTATGTAGCCCAGGCTAACCTTGAACTTGTGACCCTTCTGGCTTAGCTTCATGAGTTCTGAGAGTATAGGCATGCCCCACCACACCCAGCTCTATCTCAGTTTTAAAGATGACAACTTAAAAGAGAAATGTTATTAATTTGTTCTACTAATAAATAGTAGAGACAGACAGACAAGGGGCATGAAAACATGTCATCTTTGCCTTAATTATAAAGGAAACTACACTGAAAACAGGGATGAATGTCAAAGAATCTTCAGCCTGAATATCACAGGAAGCACAGAGCATGTGCCAGATATGTTTAATGGCAGGTGCTCCATCTAAAAGTTCAGTACTTACATAATATCAAAGCCTGTATTTTACATGAATGCCAAAATTCTGAAGGTTCATCTACAATTCTGATTTTTTTTTTTAAAAAAAGGCTGACAGCTAATTTTGTTCCTATGGAAACAGTGCTCGTAAAATATATGTGACCTAAAGAAAACCTACCTAGGCAGCATTCAGCCTATGTAGAGCTGGTTTATAGTCTTCTAATGAATGAAATCAGATCTCCCACTGGGAAACTTTGCTTATCCAGAAACTCTGCTTCACAAGAATCCACGTGTGGAAATTTGTGTCTTATGCCAGCCTCCCCACCATTAGAACACTTTAGATCAAAGAGTAATTCTACAAGGCAAACTCTACTAGGGAAAGAAAGCAACCTGCAGAATTGTATCCTGAACAATTCTGGACCATGCAGTAACTATGTAAATTTAATTGCATTTTTATAAAAAGTTGTAATTTGTAATTACAAATTGAATTGGTAAAGCCAGTGATAAATTGGCTTTATTTCAATACCAACAACATCTAAGAAAGAAAAGGCCGTAATGTATTTTCCAATGATAGAAAATATTCAAAGATGACCTAATATGCCCCAATGCAAATTGACAATCAACCTTGGCCTCTAAGGAAGCAGACGGTTTGTTCCTACAAAATAGCTTTATCGCATTGAATTAGTGTAATATGTTTGAAAATTCTAAAATTATATCTTGCTCCCTTTTAGGAGGAAAATTTGATTTTACTTTCTCCAAAAGATATAACATACACAAACATCAAGGTTTTTTTAAAGTTCAGTTGAAGGCAAAAGTCTAATCTGAAATGCAAGTGCTTGAGGGCAGCAGATAGATCAAAACAAGGTATGTCATTTTTCTTTTTAGCTTTCAGTCAACTTGATTCAGTTAGAACTAATAGGAAAAGTCAGACTTGGACTCCCTTATCCATCTCTAGGTGTTCTGACTTGCAATTAAGTTCTTTATTGACAACAAAATTATAGGGGCTAAACTTCTTGGGAATGTTCTAGAAATCAGTTGAGAAAGGACATAATGACCATTTACTCTATATATATACCCATTTGGCTTCCATCAGCCCGTGTATCTACATTTTTACATCCCCATCTGGTCTTAATTCACACATTTTCTTACAAAACAATGCTGCTCTTTGGTTTCCCAAATGGTGATGAATGAAGCTGTCTTGCCTCTCTCCACTATTGCACTTGTGGCCAATCTACATGCTTAAGAAATCACTGGCATTCTTTCCGCCAGCTACAATTTTGGCTGTTGTCAATTCAGCATGCATATCCTATCTCTGCAACTTAGTACAGGGAAGATATATGAGCAAAAACATCTGTCAGATCTCCAGTGTCCCTCGTGTGCAAGGTGAATGATACTTAGCTACTTCATAGTCATAGAAATCGGAAAAAAAACATAGAAAATCTCTGAAAAAATCTTAAGGTATTATTCAAAGAGAAGATAATATTTGGTCATTACCTGTTTATATAGCCTATTAACTCCAAGCTCTCACAATCTATATTTACTACATGAATTTTTTAAACATTTTTATATCAAGTAGCAAATAAATAACCTTTTCAGTCCTGAATAAACACAGAAGTAAAACACTTAAATGAATTATTATTTATCTTAAAATATGCTAGGAAAATATGCAAATAGTGAGCTAATTCAAAATTCAGCACTAAATCAAAGCCCCAAATAAAAATTACAACAGCTTCAATTTAATCTTGGCTGTAAGGCAAAGCCATCCGTCACTCAATATTGCTTACCTTGCAAGAGCGTTGCAATCTGGAGAGACTTCTGAGATGGATGCTCTTTCAGAATGTCTAAGACAGTTCTACCTAAACTGTCCTTTATGTTGGCATCAATTCCTGAAGGAAAAAGAAAAACTAGATGTGCCACTGGAGTGTCCTCAGATGATACTGCCAATATGTAACTGTTCTAATTTCATACGCATATAGGCCAAGCACTGAAGGTGGCTTAAAAACTAAGTTACACACATAAGATTTTAACAAGAGAGAAGGCAGGGGCCTAATGCTGCTAAAAACACAGAACATTCTTGATAAGTCATCAACTCGTAGTGTTCTCTGATATAATTATAAAGATTGCTTTTCAGGACCCCAGAGTCCCTCTTGGATGGTAACTAGTAAACTAAATAAATAGTACACTATCAAATGAAAAGTATTTCTAACTTATGTCCTGAAATCTTAAAGTGTAATGGCAAGGTGATTTGTATATTCTGTATAATTCAATTTTAAAATTTTAATAAATGATAATCATACATAGTCTAATGTAAGAACACTCATAATATTCAATGTTAACAAATTCGGAAAGGTATAATTATTTCAAGTATCTAAAGACTGTGCCTCCACATACTCCTGACACTAATTTCTTTCAGATTGTCTTCAGTGCTGGCCACACTCTTAAGCTATTTAAGCAAACCTACTGAACTGTGTGGCTGAAACAGTTCTGTTGTTATTTCAGTTTCAAAATTATGTGTCACACTAAACAATTAATTTTAATGGAGCAATTAGTTTACACTACTCTAATACAGTTTATAAACTTTCCAATTACCTGATTGCATATAAAGCCATTGTGTAGGATTTTACCCCAGATGTTGGCTCACCATAAAATTATTATACTTGCTTAAGTTTATGTGAAAGTATACAGGTAGTATGTATTTAATTGGTAGTATTGAGTCATTTATTCTATAAATATGCAGCATGCCAAACTACATAACATGAAAATGTAACATTGGGAAAATAGGATAACAGCATAACATGCTTTTCTTTTACAGAGTAAATTAAATATACTGCACTATAGAACACGGCTTACATCATCTATGTAGAGTAATAAATTGTACTCATGTCTTCAGATTCTCAAAAATCTGACTTCAATTTCAACTTACCTCATTTCAGACAGAATATACATAGAAAATAAGAAAGCCTACCTTCATTTTTTTCTTCAAAATATTCCCTCTAAATTGTTCCTTTTTAAATTATTTTTATAAACTTTATTTAAATTTAAAACAATCTTATTTTACATATCAATCCCAGTTCCTTCTCCCTCCCATGCTCCGCACCCGCCCCCCATATGCCATCCCCCATTCGCTCCCCTGGGAGGGAGAGGCCTTTTAAAATTAAGCTTCTATAGCAAATGAATAGCTTACTCAGCCAAGGAGCAGCCAGAAGGAGAATTTGCCTTGAGGAGAAGGGGCTCAAATCTCCATGGCTTGGGTCACAATGTAAAACCCCAAGACACCACACCGCTGCCATAAGCCCTAGGGGTCAGGCCCTCCTTCTTGCCAAAGCAAAGCTTTTCCGTTTCCTCCTGGTAGTTTCTTCAGTTCACTTGAATATTTGCATCACCTTATCTAAACATCAAAGTCATTTCCACATGATGTGACCTGCCTCTCTGCAATGTGGAGGAAAGGATCCTTTGTGAAGAAAGCCACCAATGTCCTTCAGCTAACGCTAAAACAGCCATAGCACCTGGCAGGACACCCTCCGTGGAGAACCATGATACCTACCTGTTTCTAACAGGACTCGCACCACATCCACCTTCCCAAACAAAGCCGCTTCGTGAAGAGCACTCCCCTTTTCTGTCTGAAAAGAAAAAGAAAAAAGAAAAAAAGGAAAAGGCATAGCTGCATTTGGAATTCCCATAGATGTGCAAGCAGCTGGGAAATCTTTCTATAATCTCAGCACTCTGTCAGAGAAGCAGGGGGGTCGGGGGTGTTCCAGGAACAAAGTCCAGAGACCTGTGTTTGGAGAGCACCTCTGCTTCTATGTAGTTTAGCTGTGTTAAGGAAAGGACTCGCCTTCTCTTTGCCTTAGTTGTGTTCAAGCATCAGCTAAGAGTGCCCAAATGCCTAATGCACAAGGCTTTTGTGAGTATCCATGAGTTCGCTCAGTGTGCATCTAAACATGGTTATATGTCAATAGAATACAGGGAGTTCTAAATGCAGACATATCTCCTGGACCTTGTATATTCCCAAAGCATTCGAGAAGACAAATATGCAAATAAGCATTTATGATGAATGACATCTGAACAGTTTGAAGAGGCTCTAAAATCCTGGGTGACCTCCATTTCCTCTGCCACTCTCTGCTGTTCCCCTAAACTTCCTGTTGGCCCATACTCCATGCTTTACCAATGTTCTCTGCTTTTCTCTCCAGGGATCTCAAGTCCATCCCTTTACAGCAGATTCAACTTTCTCTAGATTTGGGTAACACTCAACTGCTTGAATAATAGTCAACCTGAATCATAATCACTGGGAGGACTTGTTTGACAACACAGTTCTAGCCAGCCATAGTGACACATCCCTGTAATCCCAGCATGCAGGAAACTGAGGAAAAGAATCACCCCAAGTTCACAGGCTCACATTGTGAGCTCAAGCCAGACTGGAAGATTGGAACACACAGTATGACCTTCAATCTCATCTGAAAACTAAAAAAAAAAAAAAACAAAAAACAAAAAACAACAACAAAAAAAAAAAAAAAACAGACAATGGGACTGACGACTGCCTGATTGAGCAAAGAACACTGACTACTCTTCCAGATAACCCAGGTTCGATTGTTCAATTCCTAGTACTGTTGTGGCAGTGTGGCAGTTCTCAGCCCTTGTGATTTCATTTCTAGGACATCTGACACCCTCTTCTGCCCTCCTAAGGCACAAGACACATACATGATTATAGACACAAGCAAAATACTCATATACATAAAATAATAACGGAGAAAGAAATAGAAGAAAGGCAGGACTAAAAGGAAAGGAGAGTGGAAGAAGAGAGGAAGGGAGGGAGGAATGGAGAGAGGGAGGGAGGGAGAGAGGGAGGATGGATTCCCATGATGCCTAGAGTCTAAAAGAGCATACTCTGAGAACCATCAACCACATTCAGAATCTTAACATAATTTCACTAAGGAAACTCTTCTTTGCCCCAGAAATCTATGGTTTTCCTGTGTACTTCATTCATACCCAGATTTATTTCTTCCTGTAGCATTTATAATAACACATTACAGATTTGCTTTCAGAATCAACCATAGGCTCAGTGGAAAGGTAAACATCTCTCTTTTTTTCAATATCGTATTCTTCCTGAGGAAATTCAGGAAAGATTTCAAAGAGAAGGGGATTTTTAGGCTAGACAAATGTCCTCTGTTTAGATTTTTCTTCCTCTCTTAAGAAGCTAACGAATGCCTGGTAAGACCCCAATGTTCAGTGTAAATAAAGATGTCTGCCAAATTTGTCCTCCTGCATCATAATGTAACCACAAAGCTGATGTCACAACCTCAATTTGAAACACAATATTACTATAGCAACATAAATATAGAGGTTTCTTTAATTAATAAATGTGTACTGTGTAGTTAAAGCAACCCAAAATAAGCTTATTGGGAAAAAGACAGGGGGCATTGAATATCAATGAGATCTATACATATCTTCAAAAGAGTATGACTCAAATTCTCTGAATTATAATGGGACTGCTATTATAGGTGATATAAAATGGAAATAAACAGTTCGTAAGTATACAGTTCTGTACTGAAGGAAGTACAAACTGTAGAAACAGTTTCAACTCTTTAAGAAGTACGTCTGAGTGGACAGAGACATTTTTCCCACTTCTCGAGAGTCGATAATAAGTGTCCACTTTAACCTACGTGTTATGTATGGGTATTAAATGTTTCTCAAAGGCCATGTGTTAAAGATTCGGTCACTTGATGGATGGGCCTTTAATAAGTGGGGCCTAAGAACGTGTTTGAAGGATATTGTGGTGCCCTGGCTTCTTTGCCTCTTTTTTCATTTAAAAAAAAAAAAAATAAAAGTACAGAAAGAGGTTTCTTGTGTGGCAAGGGTACATGTGCACATACCGGGGTAGAGGTTGACACTGTGATGCCTTCCTCAATTACTTTTCCACCCTGGCTTTTTCATGATCAGGTCTCTCACTGAACATGAAGCTCACAATTTCAGTTAAACTGGCAGGCCAGCAGCCCCCTACAATCTGTCTGCCTCCACCTGCCAGCTCTGAGGTTGCAAACATGAAGGGCCATGTCTGGTTTTTAAGTAGATGATATGCGTCTAAACTCACATCTTCATGCTTTCACCACAAACACATTTTACTGTGAGCATGTTTCTCATTCTGGGAAACGAGTCACCACGCAGTGATCATTATTTTCATGTGGTTCTCACCATGGTGCACGGCCTTCCCACAGACCCAAGGCAACAGGTAAGTAAACAAGACATCTTTGCAGCCATGAACCAATATGAATGATCCCCCTAGTAAGCTGATCATCTCATATATCTTATCATAGCAACTGGATCCAACGTGCTGTAAACCTGGATCAACTTCTCCAAATCTAAGGTTGACTTAATTATCTTCTTTGATATAAAGAACTGTTGCCAGCTGGTTGGTAGCCCGCGCCTTTAATCCTAGCATTTGGGAGTTGAAAGCAAGTGGATCTCTGTAAGTTCAAGGCCAGCCTGGCCTACAGAGTGAATTCCAGAACAGCCCAGGCTACACATAGAGACCCCATCTCCTAAAACAAAAAACAAAACAAAACCTGTTAAGATAGAGTTGCTCTAAGTCCAAGGTTGCCCTAAGTGCAAAGATCTTTACTACAATTTTATCACAAATTCCATAGTTTAGATTCTAACTTGCCAAGTATGGGCTTTTTAAAAGTATGACTAATTTCAAAATAACTATACTATTTTCACCATAAAAGTGTACTACATAAATGGAATCCTATTCTACTATGAGAGAGAGAGAGAGAGAGAGAGAGAGAGAGAGGGAGAGAGAGAGAGAGAGAGAGAGAGAGAGAGAGAGAGAGAGAGAGAGAGAGAGAGAGAGAGAGAGAAAGAGGGAGAGAGAGAGAGAGAGAGAGAGAGAGAGAGAGAGAGAGAGAGAGAGAGAGAGAGAGAGAGAGATGTTCAGGTAATGAATGAAACATTATACTGAATAAGGTAATCCTGAAAAGCAAATGTTACGTGAGCTCTTATTTGTGGATCCTCACTCCGAACCCTTAGTTATGAGTAATAACTACAGGAAAACAGAAAGTAAACAGGGATTGTGGTGAGAGAGAAGGAGCTCAAGAAAAGGGGACAGCAGTACATGGGTGCTGTGATGGGGCAAATGGGAAAATAGCACATAGAAAAGGTATATCTGCATGTCAGAGCTTGGCTAACTGGTTCTCCCCCAAATCTAACATTTATAACCATAACCTCCTGAGGCCTCCAAAGGAGATCAAATAAAGGAAGAGCAGATCTTGATTTTAAGAAACAATAGAGGACAGTGCTGATAAGACGATAGCATAGTGGTGGTGGTGATCAGCAGAAAAATAAAATGTACAGGTAAGAATTGTGAGAAGCAAGACTCATGGCAACTGTAAGAACTAATAGCCAATGGGTAAGTAGAACTTTGATGGACAGCAAGGAAGAATACACTACTAGAACAATCGTCATTTAACGCCAGAATTAAAAATCCCTGGTACCTTGGTTATTAGCATGACATGTTATTATATTGCAAAGGTGAGCACACCCTAACCCTTGTGAGCAAACACAGCATCTTAATGAGCTGAAGGCAGTAGCTGTTTGTGTTCTACAGATGTGATCAACCTTCTGACACTGCAAAGTGACATTATCATCTACAAATTTCACACTTCAGAACTTCATAATCAAATTACCAATATAAAAGTAAAAAAAAATCTGTAATGTTTTCAGGGAGTTTAGGATTTCACGTTGAGCTGCATTTACAACCATCCTTGCTTGCAGGCAGGCTAGAGTTCTGGCTGAACATACCTGAAGTATGTTCATCTATAAGGTACTGACTTCATGGCTACCATCAGATGAGAATGTGTCTACAGAAGAAGGTCAAATGATCAAAGACTTAGGAATGCCTGTGAAGAACAGCTAACATTAAAAAGATTGCTTAAGCTGTGAAGGGGCTGGCAAAATTGGAATACAGCAAACACTCAAATGATTCAAAAACTAACATTCCTCCCATTCAAAAGGGAAATGAACACCTCCTCCTGTTTAGGGACTATCAGCTTCAGCCTTTACCTGTCCTCTGTCTCAAAGGGAGCCTCCTTTCTCCCCAGTAAAGCTAATCCTGCATCTGTGCTCTTCATTGCTCTCTGTGTCTTCTTCAATTTTGCTCATCAGGGGTCTTCACCATTTCTCCTGCATCTTCAACCTCAGTCTCTTCATCAGATCCTTCCACTCTCCATAAACACATGCACCTTTCCACTATCCAAAACAAAACAAAACCGAAGAAACTTCCTGTGAGCCTGCTACTACTTCATCTTGTACCCAACATCTTACCTCTCCTTACTCTGCTTTGTCAAAAGTCCCCTCCCTCCCTTCTTGCTGGAAGTCCCTGTCTCGTTTTCTTACTGCTGTAACCTTGACACCTGGCAAGCAATGTCTGGTACTCAGCAAGAACTCCGTGAACAACTAGTCAACACACAACTGTGTGAAGTTATACTGTTGGTAACCCTCATATAATTACTTTACAATGAGCTTTTCCATTAAATAGTCTTTACTGAGTTTCTTCTCTTCCCTGTACTTTTTTTCTTTTAGCTATCTATCCCATGGTTTCATCTTTCAATTTTCTGTAACCATTCCCCTACAGGGTAAGTCTCCATTAAATGATTAAGAGATTTCCCCTTGCCCTTCAAACTAAATTACAAACAAACCACAACCAAATTGTTTCCTTTGCAATACCAAATCCTATGAGACTGTGGCCACCACATGAGGAGCATTGCCTTTTGCACTAAGATGGAAAAACAAAGGTGGTTTTGGGATAGACGAGCGAAATGACCTGACTGCATGGAATGGGGACATTTCTAGCTACTATGATGAAATTAGAATGAAGAGAATCTGTTACAGAATCAACATTTATGTCTCCCCAAATCCAGGGGTAAAAATGTAATCCATCCTGTGGACTCTTCGAACGTAAGGCTTTTAAGGAAGCAGTTAAATCTTAAGAGCAGAGTGCTAATCCGATGTTACCAGTGTCTGATGATGGCATCAGAGAACTCACTCTCCATTTGTATAGGGAAGAAAGGTCACCAGAAGGAAGAAATTAACAAGGCAGGAAGACATTGCTCACCAAGAACTAGACTGGATAAGATCCTCATCCTAGACTCGGTAACCAGTGGGGGAAATTTTCTTATTTAAGACACTCAGCTTACCGTATTTTGTCAAAGCAATTTAAACAATGAAGAGAGGCAACAGGAAGTGTTGCCTCAGAGAAACACAGGAAGTGGGAGATGGTAAGGACATGGGCTAAGGTGATACTATGGAAGGGACTGTTAAATGTGACGACGTTCTAAACACAGTTTAACCTCAGAGCCTGTAGGTTTGCTCTGTGGAAAGCAAAGCATGAACGAAGTCCAAAGTTTGGTGACACTAGGAGAAGCTGGCATTTGCTGAAACAGAAATGAGCAGGCACTTGGCAGGCTTAGAGAGAAATGGGTATAAAAGCCAAATGCTCAGATTGGGAAATGCTGTGTTTGGGATGTGCATTAGCCATCCAATAATATATCCAGGAAGTAATTATACACACTAACTTAGAGTTCAGAGTGAATTAGGGGCAAAGAAAGGGAGGGAGGGACGGAGGGAGGGAGGGAGGGAGGGAGGGAGGGAGGGAGGGAGGGAGGGAGAGAAAGAGAGAGAGAGAGAGAGTAAGTTTGGTAGTTGTCAGATAAACACATCATTGGAGCTAAGAGACTACATGAGATCAGCACAGAGATAAACAGATAAAGAGGATGGGACCGCGATGTGTGGAGACGAGGATGGGAGCAGGACTCACGGGATGAGAAGGTGAGAGGCTGCACTGCGGGTCCTCCTATGTGCCTACTACAATATGAACTGGCCCCTTTGCATATTTCACATGCAAACCACTAAGGAGATGGAATTGCTAAAACATTTCTCCTCTACGCTACGGACAGGACCTTATGCTTTAAGTCACCTTGATTTTTAAGAGTTTTCCACCTTACACAGTCACTGGAAAACCTACTAATGTCTTTCTTTGCTACCAGCTCCCACTTTGGTCCTCCAGATCCTAGATCTTCTAAACAGTCAGCTAACACTTCTTAATCACTTGTGGTCACACTGAGTTGATTTTGCATTTCTAAACTGAGATGTGAACATTTGTGTCCATCCCAAGCACATATTACAACTTGTGTTTTCCTGTGGAAGCTGTACCTCAAATATTATGGGATATGTAAACTAATAATAATGAGTTCAGGCTATCTTATTTGTTAAAGTAATCACAAAAATAAGCAAATATAAATCAGAGGAAGGGAATGACAACTAAAAGGAATTGTTGAGATCACGAGAATTTTTAAAGACAAGAAATATTACAGTTTTGTAATGCCCTTTTGTGAATGGTAGTTGCTAAGGAAAAGCTAAGTCAAAGAGAAAGGGACTGTTGCAGAGAGATATATTCCAGAAGACAGGGAGACAGAACAAAACGTACAAGTGTAGCGCTGACCATTTAAAGGCCCAGGAAGGAAGGGAGGAACGAAATGGCTCAGAGGAGAAGTGCTTGCTGCCAAGCTTGGCAGCCCGAGTTCAATCCCCAGAACCTACACATTAAAGGAGAGAACCAACTTCTCATAAATTATTCTCTGACCTCCACGTGCCATGGTGTGTGCACATGTGTACACACACACACATACTAATAAAATATTTAATTCTAAAAATAGTAGGGTAATTTGTGATTGTTTCATCTTTCTCAGTGAAATAAAAGTAAATTAAGATGAGAGAGAGAGCACAGAGAAGGAAGTGTTGAAATCTAGAAAGGGTTTTTTTTTTTACTTAGCTAGAGAAAAAAAAGTGTATTTAATTGAGATATATTCATTATATGCCTTACCTCACATTCCCCTACAATGATAAGGTGCAAAAAATAATTTTTTTTTACATTATTCAACTTTGCATTTTAACAGATCTCATTTTGGTAACTTACACTTTTGATTATTAATTCGGCCAATTTTACTAAATATTCATAGAAAGTGTAATGGCATAGTGTAGGGCTACTGACTGACCTCATCAAGATTTAATCAAAGAAATTTATAAGGAAGATATCCCATTAAATCACTACCATAATATCTGACTTTCACTCTCTAGTAACCAAAAATCAGGTTTAAAAATCTATAGGAAAGAATGGTAAATCTAATAATGTGGGTTTGTTCCTAGTTTCTTAATAGGACTGGCTTTATTAAGGAAAAAGTGTAAGAGTAAAGCATTTATAAGAAAATATAACACAGGCTGGAATCCCTAATATGAACATTAAAAGTCTGAAATACTTCAAAATCTGAAAGTTCTAAGGATTGACATGATGTCATAAATAGAAAGGTCTACGGCTTCCTCATGACAGGCAACAGTCAAAATGCAGGTACACTAGAAACAGTTTGAAATCACTTTCAGGGTTTAAGTATAAGGTGTATAAAGTAAATGTCATATGTGGTCTTTGGTCCTATCCCCAAAATATTTCATTACTTATATGCAAATGCTCCAAGATTCAAAATCATCTGAAACACTTCTATCCCTAATAGTTTCAAATAAGAGATAGTCAACCTACATGAAGTTTAGCCTAACAGACATCAAAATATTTTGTTTAATAGCTCAAATATGTTATAATTTAGGATTGCTTGGAGAGAAAACAAAACAGAATTTGCAGAGAGAGAGAGAGAATACTAACAAATGTTACATTTTAAATACATATGGAAGGACTTGGAAAATGGCTTATTGGGTAAAGTGTTTGCTGCAATAGCAGGAGGACCTGACACACATGTACACATGTGTAAATCACATGCACACGCACACAAAGAAACAATATAGAAAACAAACATACAACCAAAATGAATTGACTTTAGCACTGCTAAATTCCAACTGGTTCACTACAGCAATGTCATGAATCCTCAAAATCGGCTAACGTTTACTCTCAGTCATTGAGAACACCGGCAAACATTATCTGATATTAAAATTGGGGGGGGGTTTGGTTAATTTGAGCAGTAAAATTAAATCTTTATTTAAAATAAAAAAAAAAGGCAGTAAGTGGAACCTGGAGAGAGCGAGTTCTGTGCTTACAAACCCATTGCTTTTGCAGGGGACTTAGGTTCAGTTTCCAGCACCCCATGGCAACTCACAGCCATTCTCCGACTCCAAGCATCAATAAAGAGGTTTTATCAGTAGCAAGTGGTGCCCACCCTACTAAGTCACTAGCCTGATGCTGCTGATAAATGAATAACAAACTGCAATGCCATCACAAGACAAGTATAAATATCTCTGGCAATGCCTTAAGGTAGTATAGAATAGGACTTATAAAACATGACCCATCCAAACACCCTAAGATTATATAGTTCTAAGCACTTTTTAGCCAACTAATACATATACCATGTTAAATTATACCTAAAATTCAAAGTCCTTATGGACATCCAAGGCTCTCTTCAAATATTACTTTCACAGCATCTCAAGTTCTCCTTAATAAAGAAAATTTCTACTTTCTTCCCTATATCTGCCTCCATAGTCCTAGCATTTACTAGATAGATATTAAGTATAGGGATCCTTCTTGTACCGTCTTTATCTCTTCTATTAAATTTGGTACCAGATAATTTCATGTTTGATTCTCCAAAGTACAATGTTTTGCACCTCCCAAAAATAAATACACACTTATGACTTCCAGTCATGTCACTTAGTTTATAACATTCGAGTCAGTCAAATATGGTGCAGAGGAAGTCCAGAGGGCAAGTCCTGAATTGTTACAAAAAAAAAAAAAGATGATTGGTTGCTTAGATCAAACCAGATGAGGTCACTGCATGAATAGCTCGTGTTGACTAGGAAAAGCATAGGGCGCCTAGGCGCATGGTAGGCTGACCTTTAAAAACACTGGCTGCCTGTTTTCCCGCCCTGCTTCCTATGGGACAATAAACGAGTTCCTACTTGACTAGTTCCTGCTATGTCTGATTGTCTCCAGGATTCTTGGAGGCTGGAGAATGGGTGGACAGCACCCACCTTTCCTCTGACCCAGCTCAGCTTTCCATGGCTGGGCTAAGACTCCTACAACTTAGTGACAACATGAAAAGACCTCTGCCATGAACCATGTAAATGCCAGCCACCAAGAACATCCTTGGTCATAAAGTGGTCTGTGCAGGTGTAGTAACTCTAACTGCTGAGAATACACAATTCAACTTCTGTACAATTCCTAGTCACTCCATAGCGGAACACTATTCCAACTGTGAGAACGGCCTCGCCAATTTCTTCTTGGCTATTTAAACTCCTTCTATAATTCACGCCCTCTTCTAATCTATATGTAGAGACCAATTTCCCACTTAAAGAATTTAGGTGACCTTTGCAATTTGCTCTGTCCAATCAAACACAGCAGGAGCTATGACTAGGACTAAGCACGGATGTCAAGAAGCCGTGGATACTTCCTTTTCCTTTCCCTCTTAGAACCACACTCTGGCCATGTGGCCCAGACTGGCCTATAGATCTGAGAGATATATAAAAGTCTTGCCTGTCACCACACATGATGGCCTTGCATCCTCTGAAAGAGACAGGTATCTGATTTACAATTGACACAATATACATGAAAAACCCAGAAACCATATGCTTGGGGTGCAGAAACAGAAATAAAACTAGAAGTGAGCTGGAAACTTCCTGTATGCTCAAAGTCCCAGAAGGTGCTATGCAGGCTGCTAGAAAAGACTTGTCCTCCACAGTCTCACTTAGCTGTGGACCCTGCACACTGCTCTGCCATGGCCGTGTGAATGGGCATCATACATTTGAATGTTTGGTCCCCAGTATGTAGAACTGTTTGCAGAATGAGAAGGTGTAGCCTTATTGAAGATGTGTCACTGGAGACGGGCTTTCAAGAGTCCATGCCATTCCCAGTTAGTGGCTCCTTCCCCTTCTCTCTCCCTCCCCCACCCTTGTGGATATTGTCTCAAGATGTGAACTCTCAACTTCTGCACTAACACCATGCATGCATGCCTGATGCCATCCTCCCCACTGTGACGGTCATGGAATAAATGAACCCTCCAAGTCTGTAAGTTCCAATATGTGTTTTCTAAGTTGCCTTGGACATGGAGTCTCAGTCCAGCAATGGAAAAATAACTAAGACAACTATCCACCAGTTATGCAAGATGGCTGGAACACTCACTTGACAGCTCACGTCCATCCCTGCCTCCAGTAGCACCTGTACGACTGCTTTGTGACCGTTGCGGGCGGCAAGGTGCAGCGGTGTGTGCTTCCGCGTGTTACAGCTCATCAAATTTGGGTGCGCACTAATGATCATTTTCACTACCCTCAGCCGTCCGTAGAGCGCTGCCAAATCCAGTGGCGTTTCCAGTTTGCTGTTCCTAATCGTAGGGTCCGTGAGCTCCTCCAGGAGAACGGCGACCACTTCTGAGTGTCCGTACTGAGCTGCACAGTGTAGGGCGGTCTCATTCTCATTGTTCTATGCAAGGCGGAGATACAAAAGGCATGTCTTCAGACGTTTAATTAGCTATCAGACACAATCATTTAAGATTTGGCATGTTTGGAAATGAAATTTAAATGTAATATATTTAGTAAGTCTATCTGACTGAATTCTGTATTTGGTAAAAAGTAGTCATCATTTATTACATCAAAATCAGGTTTTTTTTTTTTTTTTACTTCAATATGAAAATCAAAGTTTTCTCTGCATTTTATAGTCCAGCTTCCAAGAATGATGATTTACCCATGACACTCACTGGTCCTGCTGGGTCCAGATGGCCAGCATTCCCTGCGCTATTCATGCCTCCATTATATTTGTTAACAAGGAAGATTAATAACAATTATAACACACTTTTCATGACTGGCTTTGCAAACAAGAGTTGAGATGATAAATTCTTGATGATGAGAAATTTACTGAAAGGTTACCAAAGTTGTTTCATTTTATTTTAAATAAGTAGAGACAATTGCTTTCGTTACGAAGATGGTTATTACTAAATATAAACCATTGCTTCTTTTCTTAGCAAAAAGAATGAAGAATTCTGTCCCTAAGATAAGGTGACTGCATCCTTTTGAAAACACAGATTAAAACCAAGCCTAGACAACTAGCCAAGAACACCAGAGTACTACATTTGCAGTTGATAAAAATTCCTATTGAAAAACCAAAGAGATTTTCCTAGAAATATAACAAATTTTTTTCTTTTAATGAGTCTAGCAACAAGGCAAATTGACCCTCCATACAATTTTGGCAATTGACATTGGTAGACGGGGGTCTTGGCATGTCAAGAGGTGGCAGAGTCAGTCAGAACTGTAGACAAGAAATGTTAACAACAAAAGAGAAATGATACTGAACTGGGGCTCTAGAGAGAAAGGACAGCTGCCCTTACCACAGTCATCGACACAGTTAACACCGGGCATCAGACACAGTCACAATTCGTGTATCTACTCGGAACTATCATTATCATCACCCTCGCCTGTAGGGTGAGGCAGCTAAGGCACCAAATAACTGAACAACAGGTCTTTAGTGCCACAGCCATTCTGTGGTGTGTACAGAGCATGGAATTAGAGGTTGTGCTTACATCTCTTCGTATTTCCCCACAGCCTGGGGTGCAACGGCATCACCTTGAATGTGCAGCGAGACCCACCTGACAGCTCACATCTCTTCCAACCTCCAACAACACCTGGACAACAGCTTTGGACCACTAAAGAAAGCGATGTCAGGGGACATGTAGCTCAGGATTTGAACCAAGTAGCCCACCTAAAGTCTGGACTATGAACATATACCACCTTCCGTCATAAACAGTGGTAACTACACACTTTCAAATGCTGTCTCAATAACTCCGATAGAAATCTTACATGTTTGGTATTAATATATCTACTTCACAGATAAGGAGACTAAAATGAAAAATGTCATGCTATATTGAAGAAGAATTGAGGATCTTTTGTACCTGTCAAAACCTAAAGCCTACATTCTCACTGTCTCCATCTGTGACTACCGGGCAATCTTAAAATGTTCCAGAGATTTCACCTAAAAAGCACTGAGCTGAGAGGAAATGCCTCCTACAGAAACAAAAGGAAGAGAACAATTCAAACCCAAACAGATCTCAATCTTCCAGAACAAAAACCAAACAAAAATAAAACAAACAAACAAAACAAAACAAAACAAAACAAAACAAAACAAAACAAAAAAACCAGAACCAGAACAGGCTTGGGCTGGATCAAAGAAAAATGCAAACCCATAAATAAAGGGACTTCGTGGGATGGGGTGATCTAGGAGAGGCACCTTATTCTATATGTATGGTATCAAGTCAGGGCAAGGGAGGAAAAAAAACATAGAGGCAAGTTACTCTTTAGAGTAACTGGGGTCATACAGGCAGGAGGGAATTTACCTAAGATGTTTCTTCCATTGTTTGTAGGAATTAACCTTGTGCTTAGTTTGGATATTTCAGTATAATTTCCATCTTCACAGAGACGGACTACATATAATTTCAGACTTTCTAATTTTTTAATCTGACTGTTCTACAAGCTTGATAAGAGCCCTCAAGCTTATTACTTTAACACATGAAAATATGACATAAAAAATGCTTCCTGACCAACCCAATTTCCCCTTGGTCTAAAAATGACTGAAGCTCATTTTTCAAACTGTAATATCTCTCTGAGAAAGAGAAAGGCCAATTATGCAATAATGACACCTCAAAGATCTCTCTACTTTTCCACAGGCCTTAGCCTAGAAAATAAGAGCAAAATTGTAAGTTCTTCTAATAATACCAATTAGTGCTATTCAAATCTCAGGAGAAATTATCTCCATCATTAAAGATCTATTTAGGAGACAATGTTCACAGGTTTTTTTGTTTTGTTTTGTTTTTTTTTTTTTTTAATCTCAACATATGCTTGGGCTTTCTTATCAGTGGAGACTACAACTGTGGAATCTTTAAAGGGGTAAGATTATACACTTATGTCCGCCCTCACTAATAGTCTTAAAAGAAACACCTTACTAAAAATGAGTAGACAGTGATGATGTACTGATTAATAATTGCTGGTATATCTATAGAGAACATTCTTTAAAGGTTCTCGGTTCTTCATTTTTAACCAAATGGATATTCTCTGTAAACTCAAGATACAATGAGTAACAGAAGGAAATGGCTGGCAAAACCCATTTACCAAAAGACCCGAGTTCAAAGTGAAATATCCATCACAAAGAGAGAGCGTTCAAGTTCCAGCAAATTGCAAGGAAAATGTACTTTTGAGATAAGGGTCCTATGATTCTTACCTCAATCATAAATTAAAGAGAAAAATGAAGACAAGGTAAGAGGAGAGGCAGGTAAACCTACACAGAACACAAAGAACATGGGGAGAAAAGAAAATAATACCATACTTCCTGTATTATTTCCACATAGTACCAGAGTTAGTCTTTCTTACACTTAATTAACTGTGGAGAACTTCATACATGAACACTGCATCTACACCACACCCTCCCTTCCTTTCCACATCCCACTCCTCCCCTGCTGCCCCTCCCTAAACCCATCACTTAATTTAACACTGCCTGTATATACAGGAGTCCTGGGATGCCCTTCCCCATTTAATGCCATGGCCCTCATTTGCAGCACTGCTTTTGTACAAAATAGAATGGTGAGGAGGACCTACCTGGAAGTGTTAGCAAACCTCTCATTCACTCCTCATTTGATTCCAGAACCACCCTCATGTGTGTAATAAAAACATTGTCTTCTCTATAAACCATGCAGTGTGGTTGACAAACCAACAGATAGATAATGTGTAGGGATTGTCCTAAACATTAAAATGTAAGACTGACTGAAATATTTTTAAAAATAGAATCCCTGATATTTTTAATCTGGATGTTTTATAAGCTCCGTAGGAGCCCCAAGGTTATTTTAAAGCATGAAAATATGTCATAGACAAATATGCTCTGTTAACTGGTGTTAATAAAACGTATAGTCTATACCAACCAATAATGCCAAATCCACAATTTCAATTAATTATACTCAGCAAGTTCTGAAATATTAAATGGAAAATTCCAGAAATAATTCATATGTTTGAAATGGCATACTGATCTGAGCATGATGAGTTCTTGAGCCATCCCCCTCCATCTCAGTTCTAACACAAATCATCCATCCCTGGTAGCACTTAATGGTCATCTCATCCATCAGATGCAGTGTGCTATTGCAGACTGACCTTTATTTTACTAAATTGCCCAAAGCACTAAAGCAACGATGAAAAAAAAAAAAAAAAGGACTATGGAGCAAAACAAAACACAGAAGGACAAATGAACTCTAGCACTATGTGACAATGCAACGAATTAAATGAGATCATTAAAAATAAAAGTCACTTGATAATTAGGGAAACATGATATATGACATGAACATTGGTGCTTTACCCAAGTAATAGCAAAAGTGTTTTGAAATGGAAAACCTTACAAATGCTTTCCAAAAGAAAATCTGAAGTGATAAATGGGATTGTTAGTACTAAAGTTTCTATGGGGGGGGGCAAGGTGTAGACAATCATACAAGAAATCAAAGATCCTTTTCAGAAAACGCAATGAAACACTAAGTACAGTAATTGGCTAAGGAACTGAAAACCCTTTTAAAATATTGACTACAAAATGGGCGGTGGTGGCATATCCTTTAATCCCAGCACTCGGGAGGCAGGGGCAGGCACATCTCTGTGAGTTTGAGGCCAGGCTGGTCTACAAAGCTACACAAAGAACCCCTGTCTTAAAACATAAAAATAAATATTGACTACATTTCTTAAGAGATGCATCATGGACAAAGTCTTCTCTATGGCCATGGCCCCATACAGACAGCAGGAATAATAATCCCTACTTCACTGGGCTGTGATGGGGACTAAGGAAAAGTAGGTGCAGTGTCCCACACAGCCAGCGCCTGTCACACGGTAAACGCTCTGTAAGTGGTAAGATGCACGATGGCAATATTAGTGTGGAGACCTAGAATCAGGGTTCAAGTTTGGGTCACCCAGGAGCATGCGGCCTTAAACACACTATTTAGCTTTTGTGAGCCTGGTTTTTCATCTATAAAACAGGAAAGATAATTTCACTTCAGCAAATTAACGTAAGAATTAGGTAACATGGTGAAGGCAGAACAATGGCTGGCTTCCCTTAGCCTTAGTAGATGTTTTTTTCTTCCTTCCCGGTGTTGTTTGAATGCATGAACGTTTCTAATTAGCTAGAGCATTTCTCTACCACGGGCAGGGGGTGCTAAAATCCAAGTTCCTTATGAGATTAAAATCCCCCACATCTGACTCAGAGAGTAATGGAATAGAGTGGGAGGACAGATTATGAACTAAATGTCCTGAGGGGCTGAGATGACATCTCAGCCGTAATGTCCCCACAGGCACTGACACCTAATCTCCATCCTCACAACCCACATTAAGATAAAAAATATCAGGCATGGTGGCACAGGCTTGGGGTCCTATTACTGAGGAAGCAGAGGCAGGAGGTCCCTGGGCTCACTAGCCAGCCAGAAAATCCTGACAGTGAGGCCTGGGTCTCAAACAAAGCAGACAGCACCTGAGGAGTATCACCTGCCTCAGCTGTCACATGCATATTCACACAAGTGTCTGTGCTCCAGGACACACACACACACACACACACACACACACACACACACACACACACACGTGTGTGCCTGCACAGACTCCAACATCAAAACAGTCTCAAGAAATGTTCAATGTGTTGCCAGCAAAGCCACAGACCACAGTAACAAAAATGCAAAACAAAGAAGGATTTTGAATTCCAATGTCCTTTAAAGGAAATTTTTTTCATAATTTGATCAATGTTTACTATTACTAAAAGCAAGTGTTTCTCTCAAATCTTATCAAAACGGTTATGCCATCTAAAAATTTCAACTTTCAAATATAAATTAGTACCGGATGTTTCTTATTTTTGTGTCATTTAAAGAGCATTTGTTTATACGAATTAATGTCCTTTTCTTTAACCTTGCGTTCATTTTCCACTTTGTTATTTCAGGCTGGCCCTGAGCCATGCAGACAGTTTTAAGGATAGCCACCAGATGGCTCATCCTGTAAAGGATCTAAGTTCTGCCTTCTCGGGAACAGAAAAGAATTCTCACAAATTTCCTTTTAGCATAGGATGATGACAAAGATAGCCATATCTGTCATTTTTAAAAAGATTTGAACACATTCTAATTTTTAAGTCCTATATTTGGGCAACATTACAAACCCAAAATTTTAATTGTCATAAAAATTAATGAGGTACTTTCTCAACAAATTAAATTCATTTTAATATAATCCTTTCAAAAAACACATTTGGTTAATTTTTTATCTTTGTTGTTTAAATCTAGTGTTACTTTTTGTTTTTATTTACTCTTAATTTCAGCCAAAGGTCTGCAAAGTCTATAGCTATTTGAATAATATGGTAATTGTCCTTTAATTAAAAACGCTTGCCCTACAGTAATCTATTTACATCAGTATTGGACAACCGCCAACCTTAATGCAGCTTAATGCCATGGCTAGAACTCAATTGCTGGACTGCATGCCGATTTCAAATATAGTTTTACAAAATGGGAACAGTAGGGGGCATGCAGAGCTTGAGATGTCTTCTGTTATACTGTATCAGGGAGCCGTAGTTGATTCTTTCAAATCTGCACTCTCATCTGTTTCAATGCTCAGAGTTGAATTCCTTAAGTATGTTCACTGATTATAAAACAGGTGATATGTTCCTGCAACTACTCTGTTTGTATCTCCCATGGTTATAATGCTCTGTGGTGTTCAACTTACTCTAGACAACTCTCTTGCTCACTCGCTCTCATTCTCTCTCTTGCTCTTTCTTTCTTTCTTCTCTCTTTGTCTCTCTCTCTGTCTCTCTCTCTGTCTCTGTCTCTCTCTCTCTCTCTCTCTCTCTCTCTCTCTCTCTCTCTCTCTCCCTGTGCGTGTGTGTGTGTGTGTGTGTGTGTGTGTGTGTGTGTGTGTGTGTGTGTAGGAAATGTTTAACTATCAGTCTAGAAACTGCGTGCATTGTCTTTCACACAATGATTCACAAAAAGTGTACTTAACTGTGAAAGTGCTATGTAAATGGAAAGCATTATGCAAATGGTCATTGTAAACATTGTTTTAACATTTAAAATTTCATTAAAAACACTAATTCTCATTACAAACATACTATTCTATCTTTAAATGTTTAATAGATTAAAACTGGATGTGAGGCATGCAAAAATTTCACGATTTCCTTTATGTGGGATTTTTTTTAAACAAAGTATCTTCCCAAATACTTTAGTGCCTGTGCATGATATCCAAAACTATACTGCCAACGCATGAGATCTAAACATGCAGTTTCTGTGCATCACTTACAAACCTGTAGTTTCTCTGAATCACATCCAAACCCATAGTGCCTGTGCCTCATACCCAACCCCGAATTCCCTGTGCATGATATCCAAATCCAAAGAATTGCCCAAATTTCTTCTTTAGGAAATTCAGAAGTAGATTATCTTGGTAGGGTAAAGATAAAAGCTATCAACATTCCAACGTGGCTTTGCCTTTGAAAAACTTGAGAGTAAATTACAGTGTGAACAAACATTCGACGAGGGCACCTGTTCATTGACTCTGGAATGTGAAGGTCCATGATGAATGAGAATCTTCACAATCTCCACATCTCCTTTCCAGGCAGCCAGATGAATGGGGAAGTAACCTTTGTTGTCTGCTACATTTGTTGATGCCTCATATTGAAGTAGCTTGAGAACTATGTCCCTGAGGAAAAAAATAAAGAAAAGGAAAAGAAAACAACAGAAAAGAAAACAGGCTGAACAACACAGATTTTAGATTACTATGAATGTTTACTAGAGACTAGCTGGCATTTATAACAATCATTCAAGGCACTACAATTTCAGACTGGAATTAAAGTTTGCATAGTTGACAGACTATTTTACTTACTTAGAAAATACTTAAAAGCCCTCGCAAATTACACACATGCGCACACACAAACACACACATTGGTATGCATGTATGCAGAGCATTGACTAAATAACATAATTACTTAATAGAATACATTTGGACAATATATATCTCATTTCAATTAAATGAATGAGTTAAGTCAATAAAACATTACATCATCACCTCCTCCTGTTTTTATGAATGCAATGTCTTTTCAAGGAACCCAAACCAAGGAACAAGCCTGAATCAAAGGCTGAAGTTATAAGCAAACTCCGTTTCCCAAAACTAATGTAATTATGTACTAAGAAAAATTTGGGGTGGGTTAAATGTCACCCCTAGAGAAAACAGGAATGAATGAGTAAAGATGTATATAGAAGAGAAATTTAGGTCTGTGGGTAAGGGAGCTAACAATCTAATATAGTAGTAGAGCATGACAAAAAACAAAATCTGATAGCTGTTCAGCTACAGCGCCCCGTGGTTGAATATCTGATCCATCATGCTTTCCTCTTTCTCCTTCAAGCCCAGGAAGTGGCCCCAGGAATGAAACCGACATAAGAGAGAAGTTCCATCAGTGGCGCCATCTTGGGACAGCACACATACATAGGCTTCTACAGTTAAAACCCACCAGACTTCCAGAGTAAAATCCTTCATTGAAATAACCTAAGGAAGAACTGATTAATAATTATTAGTATATATTATACTGGACTTTGTGTAAAGCAATCCAGAAAATGTCATTCTAAACTAAAGTTGCACTTTCATTTGGCTGCATTTGGACGCATAGTAACAGTTCATTAAGTGAACCCCAGACAGATATCTGTGTAAAGGCAAACAAAAATACTTGTGTATACAATTACAAAACTGATCCTTAGCTTTATAAAAAAAAATCACCAACAGAAGTAATAAATATAACAGAAAGACCTAAATTTGAATTTTTCATAAGGTTAAACTAAGAAACAAATGAGAAAAATAAGTAGCCATTGAAACAGAATTGAGGTTAAAATCTCCATAGCTCACAAGGAATGGATGTAACACAAAATAACAATAAACGGTAAATCACACCGTCCAAAATGCAGCCGAAAGCACCAGCTGAAGGATATATGAAATATGATGACCAAACAGAAAGAAAGAATATGTTATAGAAATACTTATGTGTTCTGAAGAATCTTAATCTTCTAATGATAAAACTTCCGAGAAACTAAGACATAATTATATCTCTTTTAAGAGCTGGTTGCATTTTTATGTGTAGGTATATGTGTGCCAGCGTGTGCATAAGTATATATGGGTGACTGTGGAGACGAGGATACATCGGATCCCCTTGAGCTGGAGTTACAGGCAATTATCAGCAGCCCAATGTGGGTGCTGGGAACAGATCCTCGGGGAGTGCTCTTAAGTGCTGAGCCATCTCTGCAGACCTATAAATTATCTCCTAACATTTAACAAGATCTGAATTTAGAAGGCTGGGATTTGTGACTCAGCTATGCAAACTACCCAAACTTCTAATGTTAGCATCATTTTCTTTTCCTTTCTGGAAAAGATACTAGAACAACAAAGCAGTGTCTACTGCTGAAGACAGTAAGACTATTAAGTGGGATTATGAACGTAGTGTGACAACTGGTATCCCACTATGTAAGCGTGGGTATTTACATCAAATAAGAACTTAAACAAATAGAAGAAGAGTTGGACATTTGCCCACTTTACCTGATTCTCTTATGTGTGCCATGTAAGAGCTGTTCTAGAGTCTTCAGGTCGGAGATAAGCAAATGACCAGTGAGGTGAGAGGACTCCATCAATAGTTATGAATAAGAAACACACTAAGAATCTGGATTGTAGTCCCAAATCTCTACTAGTGAATAACTTAGTTGCCTGGAGCATATCAAGTATTTCCCTTATCTCCGCTTGTAAATATGGAATGTAGACATTACATTCTGCTACCAGTTTCAAAGGACTGTAATGTGAATCAAATGAGAAAGCTTCAGCTGTGGATTCTACAGAGTCCGAACTACAGAATTCTACAGAATTCTCAGGGCAGGCTGCTGTACTGTTGAACAATCCCAGTGATTTTCTTTTGAACAGAAATGAGTTAGCATTTCAAAAAGGTAAAATAAAACCGAAGGAGGCTGGTCAAACAAAATACCTAGTTCTAAGAAAAAATTGTCCTAGGATAGAAATAGATTTATCCAAATCCATGGACAATTATCAGAAAGCTTTTAATTTCATTTCCTAACATGTATGCAAATAAAAAAATTTTAAAACTCTTCATAAAAAAATGTTCCTTAGTTTTGCATATAGTGGGTTTTATGCCCAAGAGTTTATGCATTAAAGGTATTTCTCATTATGAGATAAGACAGTGGACACCCAATCTAACTATGGGCCCTATTGCGCATGAATAGATGTAAATGAGGTAATCTTAGTAGAGCCTCCTAGGATACCACTGATTTTACACAAAGACAAGAAGAAACCTATACCTGCATGTCCACTTGCCAGTGGTAACTTGTGTCACCTTGGGGCTCTGCCATCAAGAATAAGATCACTAGATTTAGGTTTTTTAACTCTACACAAAATTGACTTTCAGGCACTTCCTCTAGTTCCTAAACTAAAAGTGTATTTCACTTAGAAATAACAAATGAAGATGCAAGCATTGCTTCACTACTTGGAATAAAATACAGTCACAATATCAGCACCTGTAGAATAACATGCACCAAAATGATTCCTGTATTTTTCTTTTCTTTATAAAGTTATCCAGCCTTTCAAATTTCATCATAGTAATACATATTTCATCACAGTAATGAAACAGACTAAAATACCTGTTATAGCAAAAGGCAGCATTGATGGGATCAAAGCTTCTACTTCCTTTTGCTCTCACCCAAAATTCACAATTTATTTTTTGGCTCAAATTGTGTGAGATTTCTTAATAATATAGGTGGTAAGCATTATTTACCAAAAAAATTCATGATTCCATGAAAAATGCTTATTTGTAAACAGTGACTTAATTTAAACATTTGTAATAATATATGCATATATTATTACATATATATTTCAAAAAACATTTAATTCCTAAATCAAAAAGGAACAATATGTTTGCAGTTATAAGTCATAAATAAATAATATTTTCTAATCTATTACATTAGTTTGATTAAGGGACACACAGGTGCAGCAGTCAGAGGGCACCTTGCCAAAGTAGGATGTCTCCTTCCACCTTGTGGGTACTCAGGATTGAACTGGGTCATCAAATTTGATAGCAAAAGCCTTTACCAACTGAATCATCTTGCTGTCTTATTATTAAATCTATTTGTTTTTCTGCAGTATCGAGGGACTGGATCCAGGGCCTTAAATGTGTAAGCAAATGCTCTAGCTAATATGCTTGACAATTTTTACATTATTCTGAGAAAAAGTCCTGCCAAACTTAAAGATGCTCAATTTGTGATACTCTGGCCCCAACCTCCTTAGTACCTAATATATGCTACTCAATAAATGTGTGTATCTTTAAAGTTAAATTTTCTTTTAAACTTGTATTTAATTGAGTTTTATAACCTTATTCAGATATATTATCTAGTGAACCAACTGAGTTTAGATTCAGTTCAAGAACATACTTATTAAATATAAAGTTAGAGTTCTAATCAAATAAGTGCCTGACAGTTTTACTGAACTGTAAACACAATAAAGAATTAATAAACTGTCATTAGCCTTCCTTATGCTGTATCTAGATGTATTATACCTAATGTTAATTAAATAGCCTTTTCATACAGGCATATAAAGAGCAAATTAAATTTTGAGTACTTTCTATAGTATCTAAATTTGAAGAATAACAGAAGTAGTAACTTGGTGTTATTACTTTGTATCTTCATTTATGCTGTATTAATACATTATTCAGGGGTGGCAACAAGTACAGATGTCAACTGTGCTTCATTCCTTAGACTAAATATTGTTACATTGATGACGTCTGTAAATTATCAAGTAGCAAATCAATCTCTGCATTTTATAAATGAAGTAACAATGTGTCTTATAGCCAGCATTTAATAACTGGCGTGAGCTACAGCAGGCTGTAAGGTATAGCCAGCACCTGGTAACCAGCTGTAAGATGCAGCCTGCATCTGATAACCTTCTGTAAAATACAGCCACCATCTGATAACTGGCTGTGATTCAGGGTTAATGTTGTGACTCGGTAACAAGGTACACACTTAACTTAAACCTGAATTCAACGCTAGCCCCAACTCTCTCTCTCTCTCTCTCTCTCTCTCTCTCTCTCTCTCTCTCTCTCTCTCTCTCTCTCTCTCTCTCTCTCTCTCTCACACACACACACACACACACACACACACACACACACACTCACACACACACACCCCTCAAAACAGATGTTCTGAATTCCTAATACAAATGTAGTGGATGGGTTCACAGAAAAAGTAATTTTATTGCCAGAGGCACAATAAATTATCAAATTAAATTTAAAAAAACAATTTAAATAAGTTCATTCATTTGTGGCTTTAAGGTAATATATGTAATTTCAGATTTAGAATATAAAATGTTAAAGAACTGACTTTTCCACTTTCATATACATTCATGTTCTGATAAATATAAAAACATTTCTGATTAATATTAAATAGCTTTCAAAAAGTTCAGAATAAATTCTAAGCAAAATCAAAGTAATTGGTGTGACCAACTTTGATTTTTCTTCTGTTTTCTTAACAAGGTCCCATGCAACAACATTACAACCAACAGAGTTTATCTTGCCTTGCTGCTTGTCAGAAAGTCTCAAAATAACAGCTTCATCTGGCTGCAAAATTAACTAACTCTCAAAATCTATTAGGCTAGATCTCAGACTTCCCCGAGGCTATCCACTTCTCTTTAAAGCAAAGTCTCAGTGCCTAGAGTGCCCAGAAGACTTGGGCAGTCTTCCACTGTCACTGACGTTTCTTTATAGATTGAATTCACACTTACAAATTCCAGACTGTGAAAAGAAAAGCAATAAAATCAAAGGTGCTTCTAGTTATTCCAACAACTTCAGGTGCCTGAATATGAATTTTTAGCGTATTCCCTCTTTCATTAAAAAAAAAAAAAAAAAACTAAGAAGAAACAAAAACAAAATCAAAACTACAAACAGCCTACTCACTGGATTCTAGCTCCGACTTAACAGACTTAACACAGCAATTAGATTACAGATTCTAGAGTCTGTAAAGCATTAAATCCTAAAAGAGGCAGAAGAATGGAAAACAGCTTAACTCCACATATACCATATTATATACTCTACATATCTCCAAGAAATAAACACAACTTGTTGACACTTTTACTTAGTATTCAAGTAGTATCACAATGCAGCCAAAATACTTTGAGAAGTAAACCAAGAAAAATAAGAAGCAATTTTCTAATTAGAGAAGGGGAATAAAATAAAATATAGGTATCTGAGTTTAATACAAATCTTATTGAGAAAGATAAGATTGTTTTTTGAAAAATAGCTAGCCATGCAATCCCAGCCCTTGGAAGATGGACACGGAGGATGAGTCTCTCAAAGTCAGTTTGTAAGAATTGTCCCCCCCCAAAAATAAACAGGGTAAAAAAGAATCTAAATGAGGGAGGGAGGGGCGAGGGAGAGAGGGAGGCTTTGCCTAGCCTGTATGAGGTCTTGATTTCCACCCCACACATCAATTAACTAATTAGTTACAAAATGAAGTTAGACAACAAACAGTACAGAGGAGGAAAGGAGAAGTCAAACAGGAAAGAGGGGAAGAGAGAAACAAAGGAGTAGGAAGATGTGGAAAAGGGGTAAAGGGTAGTGTGAAGGGGGAAGGACAGAAAGCCAGGCATGCCCTTCTATCCTCATCCATTCAGCAGAACATTAAAGGACTCCTGTTTGCAGTGTGACTTGTTTATAACCATCCCTATTGACCAAGACTTTTTTTTCATTTGAAGACAATAACTTTCCATTTGGTAATTGCAAATGACCCAGGAAACCTCCAATTTCCATTGTGTCCAGCCTGGCTGATTGGAGATGAATTGTTTTGTAAGAAACAATGCTTCACAGGGAGAAAATATTTCTCGGTTTGTGGATTAACTGGTGTCAGTAAACACGGACCCCCAGTAAAGCACACCGAAGAGGAGGAAATGGACTCAATTTGCAGTGTGGAGGCTTAGGGCTTGTCACACGCTGGGGATGGGGAAAAACTATATTGAAAGCCAAAGAATAAAATATAGGACGCTGTAACATTCCCCCCCACTCCATAAGCCCACGGACTTTAGCCCAGAGATCACATTTATAGAAACAATCTAGGAACCACAATAGCAACAAGAATGAAATATGCTTTTATAGTATCTGCTTAGGTTTACTAGAGAAAAATGCAACGTAATGAAGTGTTGATGGCCTATGCTAAGTGACAATAGCAAACAAAAAAAGGAACATTCCTTTCTACCTTTGATGGTATTTTTCTCTCCTTAAAGCATTCTTTTTCAAAAATTTAAGACAATATTATTTAGGGTTCCATGAGAATGTACTAATTGATAATATGGGAAGATATCTTAGAAATAAATAATGTGACATGGAAAAGCCAGAAAGAGGTTAAACATGGGGGGAGGTAGCATGAAGAATTGATACTAGCAAAGACTTGTAAC
Source organism: Cricetiscus sungorus (assembly GCA_030556225.1). NCBI lineage: Eukaryota > Metazoa > Chordata > Mammalia > Rodentia > Cricetidae > Cricetiscus > Cricetiscus sungorus. Next base: position 6,415,778 of record JANBXA010000395.1, on the reverse strand, counting down.
CAAAAGGTTCTCAGTACAAAGCCACCTTACTATAAAAGTAGCTACTGTATCATTTATCAGAGTGGCCTGCTTTGTCTGTCTGGTAAGAGGGATTGGATGGGATAAGTGATGTCTAACTATAACAGTCTACAGGTAATTTAGACCTACAAAACTCAAGAAATATCCATTGTAACCCAAATGTCGAACTATTGCATCATAATACAGAACTGAGAAGCAAACAATACATAATGTACATCAAAAATGTAACAGAAACAGTGAAGAATGTCTAGTCCATGCATTTGATACACACTGAATTGAGGCCTAAAACTTATAATTATCACAGCTGCAAGGTAAACAATTAGCAAGTTAAACACTTCTGCACTTTTCCCAAAGCACATTCAATAAAAAGAACTGAGAAAAGTCTTACAGGAATGTGTTTGAGAGATAAATGAACCCATCAGATAAAAATCTAAGATGTACAGGCATAGATATCTGCAATGGATAGGGTGCTTAAAAATGCCTAGCTGTGACATGCACTCTGGGGAAAGAGGGTAAGAGGGAAGAAGGGAGAGAGGGAGGGAGGGAGAGAGGGAGGGAGGGAGGGAGGGAGGGAGGGAGGGAGGGAGGGAGGGAGGAAGGGAGAGGAAACTGGGATCGACATGTAAAATTTTTAAATTATATTATTAATATAAATAAAAATAAATATAAATAAAATATAAATATAAATAATATAAATAAAAAATGCCTAGCTGAACCCTATTTCTTTATGCCAATCTTAGTGATTACTATCCAATTTCTTTAAATCATCATATATATATGTATATATGTTGATAATAGGAACAAAGTTATTTTTTAAAGGCCATCACGTGTAAATCAATAAATAAATTGGCTGAAAACAGAATGACCACAAGGACTGACTTGCTTTCAGACAACTGAGAAGTGTTTATATTGTAAGAAAACAGGAAATGAGTATAACTCAGACCCGAGACACTGGACATTTCAAGCCTCATACTGTTTACCTTCAATCAGAAACCTGAACTCTAAATTACATGAAAAAGTAACATCATTATTTGTGACTTCGTGTGATTTCAGTTTGTTTTGGAATCTGATCATGCAGATACAGTAAAAATAAATTCTAATTTCTTCACCTTTATTGGAGATGTGTGAGCAGAACACGGTGACCCACACCCTGAAGTCTGCTTTCAGAGGCACAGGAAGAGGCCAGGAGATTGAGGCAAGGTAGGACTATAGTGAGATACTCACCTTGTCCGCAGCACCTGTGGCTTAGACCACGCCCATTGGGGGGTGGAGACAGGGCTGGACGTGACCTGGGGGAAAAGGCTGAGGAAGGGTTGGAGCCACTCTCTTGCTGGTGGACATTGTAAGACTTTTAGGATCCTGTGGAACCCGCCGCGTTCATCTGCCTATGTTGTGAGTTATTTCTCCCTGATAAACATCTATTCGGCCTAATTGTTTATCTTGATTCTTATTAAACCGAAATACGGGACTGTACAGGCAAGAGCCCCTCTTCAAAAAGAAAATAGTGACAGACACACTGGCATGCAAACATATTTTCCATTCAATAGAAAAACAATTCAATAATTAAAAAAAAATCCTAATGACACACTCAAAGCTAGATGGCTAGATGGGATATGATAACACAATATAAAAAAGCAAATAAAAATAAATGTGGTTTTATAAGCTAATACTAAGAATCCAACAACACATTTATAATATTTTATGTAATTTAAATGATTCTTTAAATGTACTAACATTGTGAGAGCTACATAATAAATGTTAAGAGAAAAACTGTTATATTAATTAATAATGACAAATTGTAAAGGTTTTGAAGTTAGAGTTTTATGGTCACCAGGCAGGAAAATCAAATATAAATAAGGTATGTGTTTCAAATTTAAATAAATATTAGGTGTATTATGTTTTGTTTTGTTTTGTTTTGTTTGCTATAGGTTCTCAGGTAACTCGGGCTGTCCATGAACTCACAATACAGACCAGAATGATCTTGAATTCCTGATCATCCAGCCTGTGCTTCCCAAGTGCTGGGATACAGGCATGATTTGGTAAGCACATCCCATCCAAAACACTAACGTGAAATGAACAGAGCTAAGCCTGGAGAAACTAACTTGCATCATTCTTGCAAAAGGAAAACAAAAAGGAAGGGGAGACACAGAAAAGGGACATTCTTCTCCTGGTAGCAAAAGACAACATCTGTGTCACCAAGAAAATGCATCACATTTTATCACTAAATCATTAGCTACCTAGATAAAATACCAGATACAAAATACTGGTTGTAATTATATGTTCTCTCGTGCCCCATAGCATAAACTAGCATATTAATTCCACAAGATCAAACAGTTTAAAGCTGAGAAAGATGATTGTGGATGACAGAGAAAATATCACGTAAATGCCCATAGCATATAATGGCAGGATTCCAGCAAGAGTCTACTCCTATATTGAGTGGATATAGGTAAATAACAAGAGAAGGCAGGTACTGATTTTTACCCTATTTTCTCTACGCAGATTAATATGACCCTGTCACTGCTTCCATCATTTTTGTGTGATGCCTGTTACTATTTCTCAGACTACTTCTTAGAACTAACCTTCTAAACGTGTTCATACCCAGTGATCCGCCTACCAAGGTTACTTTGTCAGTGTTATCCTCCCGAAATTGCCAAAGACCAGGAAAAAAGGCATCAACAGACAGCATTCATGTCATGACATGTAGCTAAACACACAAAGAGTCCAGCCCAGACAAGTGGCACTTACTTATGTCCATTTAAGGCTGCATGATGTAAGGCAGTGTAACCCGAGCTGTCTGTGCAGTTCACATTGGGACCTCGCCAGATGCTGCAAACAAAACACAAGCACAGGGTTAACATTTACACAGAGTCACACTTTCAAAGAGCAAGAGCCACAGACCAGCAGGTGGTACGAAGCGTATGAAAACCGCAGTTTTGTAGGAAATGAATACCATCTTGTATGCATACCCCAGAGGACAACTTCATTTTTTTTTTTTTTTGACATAGAGAAATTCAACAGAGAGTGTAAGCATCTTCAGAAATTACTGGTGAATGTATGTTCACTGCCATACACTAAGTTTGGGTCTAATATTTCCCTCTTTCCCCTATTATTACTTAAGTATTAACATTCAGATACCATATACTAAAGAGTAGAGGTTTGGAACAGCTGACTCCACTCTTCTAATGTACTCACTCTGACATGGCAGGGATTTCTGTGCATTATGCATTATATGCATATATACATATATACATACATACATACATACATATATACATTAGCAATGTGCACATTGCTACATCATGGGAAGAACATAAACTCTTCTTGTTGGTCTAGTGGTACCAAGAAAATGTAATCCATACTTCATAAACTGCAAATAAGTTGAAGATTTGGTCCACCATCAACCACAAGGAGATCCTGACAGTTATGTACCTATTATGGGTTTTACTAAACAATGTATTCTAACATGGAACTATATAGAAGACTCATTCTATATTTGATCACTACAATTAAAGTACTGGAAGATGCTTTTTTAAGATCAAGACAAAAAAAAAAGACTTTATCTGCTATTCATGCTGATACTGAAATTTTAAAAACTGCTAACTGCCTGGCAATGATGATGCACACCTTTAATCCCAGCACTCAGGAGATAAAGGCTGGAGGATCTCTGAGTTTGAGGTCATCCTGGTCTACACAGTGCATTCTAGGACAGCCAGGACTGTCCATAAAGAAACCCTGTCCTGAAAAAAAAAAAAAAGTTACTAACTAGTGATGAATTCATATTCACAAAATATTTATAATGCATTAAAACTCTAGATCACGTTACGATAAGTATTGAGAAAACAAAGTCATAAACAATAGTCTGACTGGGTGTGGTGGCTCATGGCTTTAATCCTGGCACCCCAAAGGCAAAGACAAGCAGTTCCATGAGAGCTGTGGGCCAGTCTGGTCTATACAAGAGTTCCAGGCCAGTCAGGGCTACATCTAAGATCCTGTGTCAAAAAAAAAAAAAAAAAAAAAATCTAATGTAGATGATAGCTATGAAGTAATAATTAAACTGTGAGGATAACTCAGACGCCACAGGGAATACAACGCCATCTTGAGAAAATGATGGACTGTTGCAAATAAGAGGTCACAGCGGACATATGCTAGACTGGGGCAGAGAAAACCATAGAGTGTACGGATTCAAGAGTTAAGGAAAGGAAGAATCAAGTGGCAGGAAATGGGAACAGAGAGGACAGCAGTGTAAGATGGAAAAGGAACAGACAGCATAACTAAGAAGCAAGGGGAGAAAATGGGGACAAATTTGCTGAGAGGAGGAGGGGATGGAGAACAGAGACCATATGAGTTTGGAAAATATGAATTTCAGCAATCAACATATATACAAGTAAGAATTGCCAGAAGGCTAAAAATAACAAAGCCATTGAAAGCACAGTTCCCAGAGACACTAACTGAATTCAAAACCTGGCCATATGACCTGAAAGGAGTAGCTTTGAATAAATCCCTCTGAAGGTCAAGAATTCATTTGTAAAATGGAGGCGACAATAGTAACTCCACTGTACAGAATCATTGTGAGGAGAAAATGAACCAATACTGATAAAGCACATAGGAAGCTCGGGTATGCCGACAGAGACCTCTAATCTTAATAGTCAGGAGGCCAAGAGAGGGCTGCTACATGGCCAGCCTCAGTTATCCAGTGAGTTCCAGATCATACCTGACTACAGTGTAAACTCTGGCCTAGAAAAAAAAACTTAAAAAAAAATCACATACAACAACAATACTAAAACGAGATGCTAGCAATGAAGAAAATACATAAATAAATAAGAGAAATGTTTGTGGAGTAGAGAGGTAACTCCATAGTTAAGACCACGTGCTGTTCTTGCAGAGGGCCTGGGATCAATTCCCAGCACCAACATGGCATCTCATAGCCATCAATATCTCTGACTCCAGGGAAGCTGTTGGCCTACTTTGACCAACACATGGAACACATTCATACATGAAGGAAAATACTCATACTCATATACATAATAGATATCTATAAATGCACACACACACACACACACACACACACACACACAAGGAAAGAGAAAATAAAGAAACCTCAATGATTTTCTTAAAAAAGAATGAAAAGTTGTTCCAACAGAAGGGGTCATTTCACAATGATTAGGGGCTCAATTTGACAAGAGTGCAAAATTATTTTAAATGTTTGTTTGGGTTTTTTTACATATAATAACAGATCTTCAAAATACACTAAACAAAACCTGTCACAGCTGCAGAGGAAAAAACAGAACTATACACCTACATCTAAAAAAATAATTTAACCCATCTCTCAATTGACCACATAAAAAGAAAATCAGCAAGGGATTAAATAATATTATCATCCAACTTTACCTAACTAAAATTTATGAAACATTGTATGCAATAATAACAAAACAGTGAATGGTTTTTTGGTAAGCAAACTGTGATCATAAAACAGTGGCAGTGCTAGGCGTTGGTGGCGCACACCTTTAGTCCCAGCACTTGGGAGGCAGAGGCAGGCTGATCTCTGTGAGTTCGAGACCAGCCTGGTCTACAAGAACTAATTCCAGGACAGCCTCTAAAGCTACATAGAGAAACCCTGTCTGGAAAAACAAACAAAAACAAAACAAACAAACAGAAACCAGTGGCAGTGTATGTGAAAGTGTTCAGATCAAGATGCATCCTCCAACTACAGCAAAATTAAATTAGGAATCACTAGCACTAAAGTATCTGGAAACCCCAATGTTAGCAACTAAATTACATCTATGTCAAAGAGATAATAAAAAAGGAAATTGTGAAGCGAATAACATGAATAAAGAAAATGCAACATACAAAAAATTTTCCATATGCAATAAAGTGTACCTAAGGGGAAATTTGTGTCACTAAAATGCCAGTTAAGATCACAAGAAGGGACTCAAACTGACTATCTCAGCTTCTAAGTGAGGAAACAGACAGAGCTAGTTTAGCATTAAAGGTTCACACTCAATTTCTGAAGAACATGAGTTCCAGTCCCAGCATCCGTGTAATCTAAGCCTGTCTCCCCATGTTCCATTTTCTGCCTTCCAATGGCACCTGCATCACACATGGCACACACATACATGCACACACACACACACACACACACACACACACACACACACACACACAGTAAAAAACTTAAGTTATAACACATTAGCAAACACATAACACACTTAAAATCAGCATAAATCCTGAATATACATCCTCCAAGGGAAATGTAAAAATAGACAAGAGGTATATGAAAAGGATACAATTTCATTAATCATCAGATTTCACCAATAGTCAATTTCACAAATCACAAACTGTATGAAATATTCATGCCAACATTAGGTTGGTTATTCTCATTCTTTTCATAGCTATTCCTACAAAGTCAAAAAGTGCTTGTAAGAGTTTGGGATGGGGGGGGGGGAGAGAGAGAGAGAGAGAGAGAGAGAGAGAGAGAGAGAGAGAGAGAGAGAATATAAAAAAGGGAGCCATTATTGGTTTGAAGAGAAAACTGAACCTAAAGACAGGTCTAAAGACCTACAAGACTAACTCCAACTAACAATTTGAGCAACCGGGGAAAGGCTACCATAAATGCCCTTCCCTGATAGTGAGATGAACAACTAACTTATTCACCATCATGGAGCCCTCATTTAGTACCTGTTGGAAACAGAAGCAAACACCCATAACTAAACACTGAGTCAAACTAGAATCCAGATACAGAGAGAGAGGACAAGACCAGGTTGCAGAAACACAAAGACAGCTGACCTGAACAAGGAGGAGCTAATGGGCCCCCAGACTGATAGCTGAGAATCCAGCATGGGACTGACTCAGACCCCCTAAATATGGGTCTCAGCTAGAAGGCCTGGGCAGTCTAAGGGACCTCAGATAGTAGAAACAGGATCTATTCCTGATGCACAAAAGGACCTTGCAGACACATCCCCCATGGAGGGATACCCCTTAACCTAGAGACAGGAGAGAAGTCCTTGTCTGTTGGGAGCCGACCTTGAGTTACATTCTCTTGCAGAATTGTTTACACCTTAGAACTCTAATTGAGCCTTATCTTGGTATACAGGAACCTGCTTAACAGGTAGTCTCTTCCACTCATTCCAGGTACTGAGTGCCCGGAACTGAGATGGGCCTGGCCCAGGAACTAAGATAAGCAGACGTTTATTGTCTGATGTTTATTGTCTGAGATAATTACCAGGACCCCAGAGTTAGCAGAAGCTACCCCTCCCCATTTCCTTCCTGCCTGCTACCCCTCCCCATTTCCTCCCAGCTTTGCTTTAAAAACTCCTTTTTACATCAATAAAGTTAGACCTTGACAAATGCACTGCTTGGTCTCCTTCCTTCTTTCTCACCCATTATTTTCAGGTTCTAGCCCACCTCGACCCACAAATAACTAGGCCCCGCGGGTCAGGGCACTTGTCCCTACTTCAAATGGCTTGACAGACTTACATGACCCCACCTAGATAGCATAGCCCTACATGTGGAATGGGGGTGGTGGGATGGGAGGGGAGGGTGGTCAGGGTGCATGTGAGGGGGGAGAGAGAGTGGGAAGGAAGGAGGCAGGGAGGGAGAGAGGGAGAGAAAACTAGGATGGAAAAATAAAAAATAAAATAATAATAAAAATTAAAAAAAGTTTTGGGAACAGAAAGTGTCTACATACTGCTAACAATGATATAGTCTCTATGAAAACACTACAGAGGTTTTTTAATGAATTAAAAATAGAACTTCAAGTGGCTCAGCAATCACATTTCTGAACATATACCAAAAGAAATAAAATTGCCATCATGGCAATAAAGATAAAAACACTCTTGTGTGCACTAGCGGCATTATCCATGAATAGCTGAGATAGCCAAACCACCTAAATGCCTGTCAGCCAACAAATGAATAAAGCAAGTGTAGCACAAGCGTATATAGGAATACCACTAATGTAAAAGGAAGCAAGACTGTGCCGCTTGCTATAGCATGGATGTGCACAGCCACACCCAGAAAGAGAAGTACATCAATGCAGATTGAAGCACTATTCACAATACCTACATGGGAACCAACCTAGGTGTCCAACAGCCAAGAAACGGACCAAGAAAATGTGGTCTAGATGCACAATGCAAGTTGTTCAGCCAGAAGGAAGAATGGACTTATGTCTTGTAGAAGAAAGACAAATCCAACGGCAAAGAATACTGTCAAGCAAACGAAGCTATAAACCAGTATAAAGTTTTCTCGAATTTGGGGTGTCTAGATCTTTACAGCGACACCTAAAATAATGTGTATGTTTTCAAATAAATACACACACACACACACACACGTATTTATATAACATGAATGTACACAGACACACACACACACATATGTATTTATATAACATGAATGTACAAAAAGGGACTTATGGTAAGGGAGGTATGGAGAGATTATGCTCAACATATACGCTTGTATTAAGATGTTCTTGTGTAATGGTGCCATGCATCTCTAAAATATCATTTATGATAAACAATGGGGGCACAGTAAAAGGAAGTTTTTTTTATAGGCTGCTAATTAAATTCAACGACACTCTTGAAAGTTACCACGGCATAATCCAATTTCTTTTTAAATATAAACATTATTTAACCCAACAACTCACGTTTGGGGAATTGACATATATGAAATGAAAAGATTGCTATAAAGACCACAGATATAAACATGATTCATGATTTCAGTGAAAGAAAAAGAACCTTATGAGCGCCAGGCAGAGAGGGAGAGGTTCATCAGCATCATGGAATCCGTTCATTACAGACGCACTGGACTATGGAGCGCTACATTACAACTACAGTAAGTTACTATTATCTATTTGTATACACCTTGAGAGTTAACAAAACCACATTAAGTGAAAAAGAATGAACTACAAAATCTTGTATTTGAGTCAGAATCCCAAAGGTTTTATATGCAATAACTCCTTCACGTCTACATAAGATAAATGAGCAATATTAGCATTGTCTCAGAAAAATACGTGCAATTCCTTCTTGGCCTTTTGGTTAAAATCCTTGGCAGGAAAAATGCATGCAAAGATGCATTCAATTTGTTTAATATTCGAATGATGTAAAATAACCTGTATGGAGGGGGTAAATAAAGGTGAGGAGAAAAAAGGCAGGTCCATTAGCTCCTTTTCTCACCGCTGAGACCAAATACCTAACACAAAGAACTTTTATTTTATTGTTTGGTTTGGGTTTTGGTGGGGGGGGGTGGGGAGGGTGAGACAGGGTTTCTCTGTGTTGCTTTGGAGCCTGTCCTGGAACTAGCTCTGTAGACTAGGCTGGCCCAAAACTCACAGAGATCCGCCTGCCTCTGGCTCCTGAGTGCTGGGATTAAAAGTGTGTGCCACCACCTCCCAGCTATTTTTTTTTTTCTTTCTTATAAAGGAAAACATTTAATTGAGGCGGCAGAGTTCAACTCGTTATCATCATGGTGGGGAGCATGGCAGCATGCAGGCAGTCATGGCGCTGGCTACATCTAGATCAGGCAGCAACAGAAGTAACACGAGGAACGTAAAAGATAAGTTTACATTGGCACAGTTTATCACAATGAGGAAGGTGTGGCCGCAGGAGCAGTCTGTGGTGGAGGCAGCAGGATCTTACATCTCAACAAATTGGAAAACAGAGAAAAGGCAATGTCAGTATCCATCTGGCTGTCTGCTTTCTCCAATTTAAATAGGTCAGGACCCTATCACATGGGATGCTCCCACCTTATCAAGGTTAGCCTTCCCTTTTCTGTCAGTCCTCACTGATAGACACACCCAGGAGTGTGTCTGCGAGATGACTCTACATCTGGTCAGGTTGGCAACAAAGAATAACCACCATTGTAGTTTTATTCTAGATTATGAGGAGACTTACAATGTTCCAAGAAACCTGGATTAATTCTGTAGTCAACTTGAAATTAAAAACACTCTGGTATAACAAGGTCAGCATCTCAAAATGGCAGCTCTTCTGACAAATTGGAAGGGGACTGGATTTTAATAGAACAGAAAGAAACTGAACTAATGGAAACTCAATGGCAAATTAAGAAAGCCAAGGGAGAAAATTCAAATTCTTAGGTCTAAAAGAAAATCTATGAGGCAAGATAACATATGGAAAAGAGTAAGCATGTCAAATGACTGAGGTTCCTACTATGAATTACATGCCTGTGCTGAGATACCTCTTCTAGCAGGAACTTCAACAGCAATAGTGTCTTTGGGGAATGCCTAAATTCAGATAAAGCTGCCTTGAGCCCTCTGTTATTCAGAATACTCTCACAAAGCATGGAAAACCAATTATAAGATACTATAAATAAACCAATATGTTTTTAATTTCCTGCATGTTATTAGATCTTATGAGTATTTTGTGGGGAAAGACATTGCTACTTATTGCTAACACAAGATTGATATCCTATATATTTCATTTACCTCTTGTACCTCAGTTCCAAGTTGTCAACAAAGAAATTAATTGTAATAGAAACCTGGATATATTCTAATGGATGTCTCTTCTTCTAGGCAGAATGAATATAGACACATATTTTTTATAAACAAGGAGTTTCAGAATAGAAATTTAGCATATGTGCCAGTAAGCTAAATCCAGCTGCACCTATTGAAAGAGCCTGTAGGCACACATCCACATAGCCATAGAACATCTCTACACATTTGAACGCTATAAATAATCCAGGCCCAAAACCTCAAACTAAAAACTTAAAAAAGAAATCTTTATTTTAAAAATCTCATGCCTTGAGTCAATACCCCA